>JAQGCA010000341.1:0-30543 GCA_034698945.1 Protaphorura quadriocellata
GATTTTTCTTTTTCTTTTAAACCGACTGGGACTAGACCACATCATTTTTGACTCTTGTCTATTCCGCTTCAGTTTAGCGGTGGTCCTGGTCCTTCGAATTCTTTAGACATTGACATTGATTTAGACTTTGTCATAGTTATCGAATTCGTGGCTGACAGTCACACTTCTCAAAGTAGGACTGCCCCACCCAAAGTTGGACGGTCGGCCAGCTTTACTATTTACTATTTTTTTAGCCGGAGCATTTATTTTATCAGCGGGAGATTTGTATTTTTAGCCGGAGCATTTATTTATTGCGCGGAGATTTGTATTTTTAGCCGGAGCATTTATTTATTGCGCGGAGATTTGTATTTTTAGCCGGAGCGTTTATTTTGTTAGCCTGAGATAAGCATTATTAGCCGTTAAATAATATATATTGGACCTGTCATTCATTCATTTAACCGGTCACTCAACTACTTAACCGGGACAACCATTTATTTACCCTGTTCATCTATTTATTTAGTCGGATATTTATATTAATATCCGGAAATTTGCCGTAGCATGTATCTTTTTAGCCGGAGATTTTTTTTTAGCCGGACATAAGTATTATTAGCTGGTCATTCAATTATTCGACCGGACCAACTATTTATTTAGCCTGATCATCTAATTATTCAGCCGGAAAACAGTAATGGATTATCTAAACATACGAATTAAAAATAAACTAAGGTTAATTTCAGAAATTCCCCGTTAATTTTTTTAATTTTTTATTCAATAAATGACTCAGCGTGGCAAATCCATTCAAAAATCGCACCCGGTTTTAATTTCAAGGATAAAAAGTCATCGTCTATAGGGCACATTATTCAATTCAATACAATAGCAGATAAATATTATATCATGTGTCTTGTAGATTTGCACAGAGAAAGTTTAAAAAAACACAACCAATCCTGTTTAAACGTTTCTACCTTAGCTGGGATGATAAATTATTTCTCATAACGTTCCGTACTTCCGCTGATGCGATGACTAGGTGAAAGTGGTGAAGGTTATTTCGTACTTCCTCTTTTACCTAGTTTTTGTCTTTAATACTATGATTGTGAAAACCAATTATTATTCAAATTACTAAATTTCTAGTTATGAAAACTGACTTTCACCGCTTTCACCCGTCATTTCTACACGATACAAAAACTAGTCACTAGTCAGCCCACAGGCTTCGTTATATTTCTTAATCCCGAATCTAATTTCAACTATACTTGACAACAAGGTGAAAAGGAAACTAAAATTTAGACATTCTTTTGCATAAAATTCTGTTCGTTAGTTTTTGACTAAGGATTTATTGTTTGATGCCTAGAAAGAATGACACAAGGAAGAAGTCAAAATGAAGGTCCAAGCAGACATGACAGAATTCTTCGTTCACATCACAATAAAAAACTAGTTGGTGTCAATAATTATGTAATTATTATACGACGAATATTACACGCTATACGTACAAACGTACCTTAGCACAAAAAACCTATCGATTAGTTTCCTAAACGTCTATTTTTTACATTAATGAACATTACAAGTTTTCTTTAGTTTAGTAGCTGTCATTTCGAGATTTCTGTACTATACGACCTTAAATTAAACTCAAACATTACATATTATGTGAATATGTACAAATGTATGACAAATGGACAGGCGTTTACACAACAGTTACGATGGGCACAAGGACGACAATTCCACAAACTGCTTTTTCAATTAATAATTTAGATAAATAGACGTTTTTCTTTTCTTGGTAGTTGAGTAAATATGACGACGACGGATGATCGGGTCAGAAGAAATCTCTCATTTATCAAAGGACGAATGAATTACAAGAATATTCTCTTTATAGTTCTCCGTTCTCTTTCAAAAATCTGTGACTCTCTTTGCCCTCCACATTTCGCCCCCTTTACAAATTACATTTTCTGATTGGCATGTACGCAATCCTACACACGGCTACGCACGGTGTATATCAAATTTAATTAAAAAATCAATTGATATCAAAATGGAAAATATATGTTATTCGTGTAGTAGTCACGTTATGCTATTTGTCTATTCTCCTAACTCTTTAGCTTTCCAAGTGTTGTAAAAATCTGACGATGGTGTTGAGAAGGAAAGACGTCTAGCGCGGGCGTATTATATTATCGAGCAGATTGCGTGTTTGCACATGTACCATGTAACGTTCTGACGACATTAACAATGGACTGTTTTATGTAAGGACTTGTCCTTTTGGACCAACTTTTGGCGGTATGTAACTTTAAAGTACTAATTAATAATATATTCCTACATCTACAATCTACACTAGGATAATTATTCAACATCTAATCTCTACGAATTCCGTTAAATCGCTGACTATGAATGAAGCACCACAAAAAAAGCATACAAACAAACATCTAACTGTTTAGCAAGTTAGCGGTAGACGCGACCGGTTGAAGTTGAACTTGAAATTAATATCTCTCTCTGCGCTAGACTAATTAGTAAACTAAACTAATTGAAAAAAAGTGTGTGACTTTGAAATCGAAAACACATCTTGTAAATGCTGAATATGGCTTTGAAATGTGTTCAAAGTTGGACAGCGTGTCGGCAGCTAAGCTGTTGCAATGAAGTCTTTCGAGTCAAGGCTGGCATGTGAGTCCATACTAGTCGTGTCCGAATCATTGCTCTGAGGACCAGAATAATTTGCTGCTTCTTGTAGTCTCATCAGCATATTCATCTAAAAACAATCATAAAGGTAAAATTTAGATTGAGGCATGAAATAAGGACATGTACAGAAGTCAAATGCTTAAAAAAATTACCAGCGGATCATGATCAGCCCCATTTTTATTAGTCTTGGTTGTAGGAATAGGTGGACCGGACTTCATGTCGTAGCCAACGTCCTCTGGGCGAAGCCTATAAGCAGAGAAAAGTCGACCCAGTTAGCAAATATGTTATAACTCTTTCAAGTGATAAATTTTCTAAAATTTGGGTTACCGAAGCAAGGATGATTTCGTCGTTGAAAGAGATAGAGATTCTGACCAAGGATAAGTTTGAAGAAGAAATTGTGTAGGATCTTCCCAAGCGACCTTCTTTCCGTAAAGTTGTAGTCCCTCTTTAACGGCTTCAATCAAATACGGCACAATAGAGTAATGCCAGAGGTCCGTGAACCAAACTTGAGAGTTGGCCACGTCTGTCGGGCATGATAAAAATAGTCTAGGGCCAATCGAAACATCGGCAGAGTTATGGCGTTCGAGAAAACGATTTATATGAAGCCAAACTTCTGGAATCCATTCAAAAATTCTTGTAAGCTCTGCACTTTTAGATCCACTCTGTACATCAACTTCTAAGATCCTTCGTCGCAAGAAACGAGTCAGGAGTCCTTTCACTGGTTCCACATTATTTCCAAACAGGACCCATCTGAAATTAATGCAATACGGGAATCGTAATTAAAATACACCCAATGATTGGAGTTCGTGTGGTATGACGAGGCATGGTCAAAAGGTCCAATAACAGTACATTTGTAGAAAATGGGTTGGTTTTCGACTTGACCTACTGTTCATTCCAAAATAATAGGCGGCTGGAGATTCCATAACTACGGATGATTCCACGAAAACAACCCAGCTAAAAATTTTAGACAAATGTACAGGGCTAACGGACAAGTAAACAAACTATTTTCCCTTAGCAGCCGCCTATTATTTTGGAATGAACAGTAGTTAGGGCACCCCTAGTTGCAGAAATAAACATCTTTTACCATACAGTAAGGTTCGAGTAAGTCCTTTGAGGTCAAATTATGTACTTCAGAATATTGAATGTTTTGAGTTTACCGAAAGTTGTGGTGAAGCTGAAGGTTTGCTGTTCCAGTGGATTGACTCATGGTTCCAATGAACAAAGGACTTGAACTTTGTCTGGAGTGGAGGAACCCATTGAACACTTCTCCAAATGATGACACTTGATGGAGATTATCCAGAATTATCACAGATGGGAGATCAACACTACTCTCACACTGCTCAGCAAAGTTGGACAAATACTGTCGAAGTTCTTTATTATTCTTGTGATCCGCACTAAACGTAGCAATTGCTTCTGGACTTGGATCTTTCCCAGATCTGGCCACAAAAAACTCTCCCAATTTCCTTGCCAAGTATGATTTCCCAGTTCCACTTGGCCCACATAAAATCATTCGTCCGTGGTCGGTCAACCATGTCACGTATCTGGAGTAAGATTATCCATTCAAATGAAATCGTGACACACGCCTGATCGGAGTTTCAAAGAAACAATCTCGAAAATGAATCCTAGCCTTACCTTTGAACAATTGATTTTGGAATGAGGGTCTCAAAGGATAAGGCATCAACAGAGCCATTGTATAGAGCACCTTTGAGACAAATCCGGATTTTATTAACGTCTCCAACTAAATATCCACACGGGAGGAGCTCTGGGAGTTGACTTTCCTTTGATCGAAGCACTTCACCAACATTGTAGCTAAGAATTGAGTCTGCACTCAACCCTAAATTGGACACTGGATCCAAACGCATCACATAATCCTGCAAAAGTGATAAACCTTTTTAAATTCTGACGAAATTTATCATAAAACGTTCCCGTTCTATCAGTAATTTTCAAACCTTAAACGTTCGCCGAACAAGAGAGTCTAAAAGATCCCATTTCGTTCTACTGCTAACAGAAACTGTTCCAACGGCACACTCAGCGGCAGGAAATCCTTCTCCTGTATTTACATATCGTTCGTAGGATCCATGACATCCCAAAAATACAGTCACGACAATCCGTTTTCCTTCTTTCTCAGATGGATCAGCCAATAAAATGTCTGGAATGTGAAGAAATTCAATTCAGTATAAAAATAAATCCCTAGAGTAAAGTCTGGTATGGTGGTAAAATTTGAGGATCATAGTGATAATTACCGATACTGGATGGTGGTGGTATTTCCGAGGCGCTCAGTCGCCTGTCAAGGCTCTCCAGACCACTCGTCTGTAAAGATGTTTGTGAAGACGTGAGTGACTTACAAGTGACGAGTCGTTGTAATCGTTCATTGTCCTGTTTAAGACCTTGCATCTCATTCTGATCCCCATCCGATACAAAAACACAAAAACAAAATTCCGATCAGACCCTCTGATAAATTTAATTTAACGCCAGATGAGCATTCTGCCTTAGTTTTGGCCAGCTCGAGCGAAATAAAAACACTTCTTCGCGTCAGTTTGTGTTTTCTGGTATTCAAAACAAAAGCAAGACATTTTGGTCTGACTGGTGTCCATCTCAAGTATGCATTTCCCTTGGAAGGGTGTGACAGATTCCATGGAAGGAAGGAAGGCAAGTGAGTTATTTAAAATACTAAAACATAAACTGAGGATGACTTGTCACTTTCCAGAGCATTATCTACTTTTACAAATGCCGTCGTCCTTACACAGAAACGTTCCATGGGAAGGAAGACAAGTCACTGAGCTTTTTTCTTCAACTATAAATGGCTTAAATCAATTAAGTCTCAGCAGGAAGGAATTCCACGAATGGATGGACAACGACAAGTATGGTAAAATTATTTGAAGTAATAACTGAGGAAGGAAGAGTGTGACGAATCATAAAATCAAAAGAGGAAAGTTCTCCGGACAATGGAACCAAAATCTCTAATTAAGAAAACCTGGATGATGAGAGCTTACCCGCATCTTCGTCACCGTTTCTTTGAGAGATTCCAATTGATGGGCCGAAGTAAGAGCCTCTAATCGTATATCAGTGAGCACCATTTCTTTCTCTCGTAATTGTTTCTTCATATCATCAACTGACTTGTGTTTCAAGTCTACTTCATCACAAATTCTGAAGAACAAAGGAAAATTGTCAACTTGGATTTTTTTTAAATGAAACACCATGACATTTAAAATTCTTTCTTGTCTTACGCCGAAGAAGAGCTGCTGCCTTTGACATTTCCATTAGAATGTGGTGAATGCGACCCGCTACTACTTCCACAACCATTACTTTGACCACTGCTATGACCCCCATGTGGTGAGGCCAATAGTGGAGATGCTGGGGCCGAATTTTCCATTTGTTTCAAATTGTGTTGCCCATAATGATGGATTTGACCATTGCCATTATGCCCAAAAGTATCTCCATTCAAATTAGATGGTCTTCGTAAACTATCCTCATAATTCTGATCCAGAGAACCATTTCGAGACTTAGTATTCGTCTTTGATCTTGAGAATGCCTTTGTAAATGAACTCCTCAACTGTACGTAAACAAATTGAATCGAAGTCTATTAAACTCCTGGCTGGAAATTAATGGTAATTGACGACTCTATTATTCTCTCATCTTAATTTATATACAAATCTCCTCATACTTACCCATCCTTTATTCTTTGAATGTTTCTTCTTTGAGTTTGGACTGTCCGGGGGCATCTGACCATTATGAGTCGGCGTCCCCAAAGGCGTCATGTGTACTTGACCAGATGGACTAGACGTATGGGAATGTGACGTTCCACTACAAGCTGACGAAATTGAATTAATACTGGACACAGAGTCTGCCGACAATTGACGTGCAATTGGACTTCCATCTCTAGATACTCCTGAAAACATAAACAAAATCAAAAGTAAGTAAGAACCATAGACTGGAGACCTAAAAGGGTTTACATAGGGCAATCAACTTCGAAGTTAATAAACTAATCAAGCAACATTTCTGAGCCATTTTTCATATCGCCTTCTTCAGAAGCGCCAGACTTTGCAACCTTTCCGATTTTAACGTCGTAATAGTTTTGATCCAAATCAAAATAATTTGGATTATTGATATAGGCCTTGCAACATGCAGCACCGGAAATCATAATCAACGTCCTAGAATATGTGACAATAATTTAAAAATTAATTTTGAGCCCATGTGTCATGTCGGAGACGTCAAGATTTATAGAGTTATCTGCGACGTATGAATGATTATTAATCAACTAATGGATACTCAGGTTAAAAAAACAAAGATGACAAAGAACATGGACTGACATTCATATTGCATTGGAGTTTGTATCAATAAATACAGCAGTAAAACAAACACACCTTCTATTTTCTTATTAACAAACAATGAGAAGAGTTAAGAGTACGGAACACGAACACGCACTGGACTTCCACGAACACTCTCTCATCTCAAAAAATGACAGACACAAAGTCAAACGTAAACGCGGATTGTATGAAAATTGACCTCCACGACGGCGATAAGAGGTATCGGAAAAACTACGCTACATATGTCTCAGGCAATAAGTGATTCCAGCAAGAGGTCAAATTTTACAAAAGAAAGAAAATATGCACTCAAGTATTCTTAATATACGCTACGTAATTAGCTACATTCTCCACAATAGTGGTTCAAAATTAGAGCTGATCGATTATTAAGGTGATATATGCCATATATATGATATTGGTGTTATCACCGATTGCCTGACATTTCAGACACAGTATGACGGAATTTTAGGATTTCGTACATTTGTGAAATTCTTCCAGGAAAAAATGTTCTTTGTGTTGTAGGCAGTTAATTACACATTTTATCAGCAGCAATATACAGACTCTTGAAATCTTTAGCCTGCAGTCTGTGACATATATGATCATTAGAAGAGTTGGAAGAACGCATGGAACGGTAAGTTATTATTCCAAATGTATCATCATCATCATGAAGATGATGGTGCTATTGACTCCCAAGGCAAAAACGAAAGGCTAAGAATAAGTTTGGACGGACGAAGGAGTGAGATAAAAAATATATATGATCATAAAAAGTATAAACTGCTGGCTATGGCTGTTAAGGCTGCTGGTCGACAAGAAAATTGATAGAATGGACTGTCGAGGAAGGTGGCATGTCTCAAACGGATGATGATAATATGAGGTGGGGTAATGAGGAAATAAACGGTTGGAAATATAGAAATAAAAAAACTATTAATGATATAGTTATATACCTGATGGCAAGTTGGCCACAGTCAATCCAGCCTCAATACTTTGCTTCCGAAGATATTCAATCGTTTGTCGCAACTCCATTAATTCCGAATCCTGGAAGAAAAAAAATTAGATTTAAAAAAAAAACATGGTAATTTCGCTAGAATGGAATTCAGGAGAAATGATTTCAGCACAGCACATATTGGGTTTCTTAAAATAATGGTTCTGAATTCAGAAATCTTCCAGACCAACTAGAGAACTTTCTCCGCTTTCTTCGAGAAGAAAACTATGAAAAATTATTACGAGAAATGATTTCTCGTAATAAGATTTCTCAGAAATCCAATTCTGGGAACAATATTGATACCCTTTCAATGGTTTGTTTGATTTTGAATGATATTTTTTGTTTTGTTTGTTTTCGCAAATTGATCCGTACATACGTACATAAGGAATGTTGGCTGCTCATGGTATAACCTTGCAATGCCATGTGTATGTAAACAATTAACAATTCTGAGTTTTTCTTTGCTCAAGGATTGAACAAGTAGACGAATGATCTCCTCGAGAGCATTAAGCCGATAAGCTTTACAAAATTTATTTACTGAAGATTGTAGGGAAGGCATGGCGCCAATCCGCACACCTGGTGATTGTTGCAACGTGCAACTTGTATAAAACAGATCCAGAAAAAAATGGTAGGAGGCCTAGCTAGATGAATAAGAATGACCCTGATTGCATTATTTTTCTTGAAACAATTTCAATAACAAACCAGCCGCTGACACCACTCCAGCCTCATTAAAATTCTCTTCTGCGTTTTCCAGAAAGTTAGGTCATAAAGTGTAAACCGAGCTGTTAAACTTAAGAAAGCTAAAAGTCTTGAGAGACAAAAATTTAATAATCTTCATACATCAAAAGCCACCTGACATTATTTCGAAACCAAGTAACGCATAAAACTCAATTATTTTCATTAGCATACGTAAGACGCTAGACCCACATTTTCAATTTTGTCCGCTTTTGGTTTTTGGCGTGCAGAATGGAAGCCGGGATGGTAAACTACGAGTAATAAATAAGGATTAATGTCATGTCGGTGCGTGCCTAAAATGTGAATAATATGACGTAACCAACATAATTAACAATGCAACCACCAAAAATGCATAAAAACGTGAGTCTTTGTAAAATCCCTACTCTAAACGGCAATACTCGTGCTACCTGCAACTACTCCTAAAAGGAGACATTTTTATTTGTGAATTTAAAATTCAAATATAACAATAGACAAACACCAAATGTTATGAGTTGCAAGAATTTAACAGAGTTGAAAAGAGTTGTATGAATACCAAACAAATGAGATCCAAAAGACTTCCTAATCTAAAGAGATAAAGAAGAATTGGACACTAGACTTGTGGTGTGCTCGCAACAATGTTCGCATGCAATGGAATAAGAATTGACATTAAATTGACATGGGTGGTAACTTTGTAACATTGTAATGAGCTTATCTAACTCATCTTTAATCCTAAATGATCTTCCTTCTAGCTCGCACGGTCGTCATATTGTTGTAAATCCCCCTTGTTCTTATTATTTAGCAGCTTAAAGTATAAACCTTTGTCCAAATCAACATTGTACGCAATCATGAACATGTTTTGCCTGATCACCTACGACGGCCGACACGAGAAAATCCAGAAAGAATTTTTATTTCCAAGTACTACCAGTACCAGTACCTGTTTGCACAATAATGTTGATGGCTCTTAGGTTTATGCTAATTTCTAATGCAACAGCCATGTGCTGTGTCAGTTAACTGGAAACTCAGTCCAAGATATTTCCCAAGGGGATAAAGCTAGAATAATACAAAAAATTGGATAAAAATCGTCTCCCTATAACCCGTTCGTTCTCTTAGGGGATTGGAATACAAAACTTGTCCTTTTAACTTGGAAAGCGTATTAGTCAGTCGAATTTCTTATCGAAACTTGTGTTCTGCTCTATCTGACAAGCGGTGTTTCATAAATTAAGTGACATGTGAAGGGTGGTCCGACTAAACCGTCACGTGATTTATAAAGTATCCTCAAGGGAGAATAGATTTCCTTGGATAAATAGTTCATCAGAAAGTTTTCTATGCGAAACTAATAAAATGCGTAATAGATACAAATGTACCAGTTAACTGGCGTCATACGCCGTTAATGCATGGAGAATGATCATAGCGTATTTGAGTAGAGAATTGGATGGCTTTCCATTTGACGTGAGAAAAGTATTCCTAGCGGTATGCTGATACTCCAGCTTAGAAACTGTGTTTGAAACGACGACAGCATTTTTTACATCGCTTCTCAGTCCAGGTCAAAAAATGTTATGAATTTTAACCGTTGACAAATTCTAGCTAGGCCCAATTCCTCATACAGTTGACCCCTACCCTCTCATGTCTTATGTGGTCTTGAACCGTCACAAGAAAAATTGAAATATTCATTCGTTAAAAGAACTTTACCGTCTCCGAACCATACCTTGTGAAGTGATAAATGGAGTCTTGTCAAATTACTGGGGACTGGGGACGCTATTAAACGCTTTCATTTTTCATATTAACATAGACTGTCAACATTTAGGGAGAAAATTTAAACAAATGTCGGAGGTGTTGAATTTATTGGGGCTTGGTCGTACATATTCTAAACTCCGTATGTGTATAATCCTGGTTATATGAACCAGTAGATGCAAAAAAGGTTTCTCCTGGTGGAATGAAATACATATACACGGTGTGTGATCATTCAAAATCGTTAAAAAAATCTAAAATCTTTTCAGGAAAGATTTAATACAAGGAAAAGTTGATTCATTTGCAAGGCCTAAAAGTTCTCTGTATGCGTGCGAGTGCGTCGTGTGAAATAAAAATCAACATAAACACATCATAAAAAGTGAGAATTACAATTACGAGTTCCTGATCTTTTGATTTTTTTACATACTAGTTCAAAAGTTTAAAAAACTGGTAACACCGTCCACATCTCCACACTCCGATTCAAACTATCCTCCATTTGACGAAAAAATATCGACCTTTACTAAGCTATAAATCTTCAAGCATTAAATTACGTACATTTTACATTTTACGATATTGCGAAAAAAGAAGTGTCGGCTTATCTTAAAACAAAATTCATCTCCTTTTTCCCCTACCGCTCTGCACCACGTCCATTTTTTTTACACTACCAACTCTTAATTCTAATTATTTCCCTCTAACTTCCTCCCAAGTTAAAAAATTGTAAACATTTCTCATGGTCGGTTTGAAAGGGTTGAGATTTACGGGGTCATGCTGAGCACCAACTGGGGTTGAATCTCGTTTCATTTTCAATTCAGATTGCAATTGTAATTCTGTTCCTTGTTTCGCATTCAAACTCTTATTTTCTGTTTTCTATTATCTTCAGTTAGAATCTTCTTCAACATAATGTTAGACTTAAACTCTTCATCTACATGAACATTTGGATTTTGACCTCTCCTCCATTATGTTACAATTATGGTAACATATGGTAGTAACCTTGGACGTATTACTTAATCAGATGTACATTACATTTACCTTCACATGGTTTCATTTCTAATTTTCTTCCAAATTCAGTAGTAATAATATATGTAATGTGGACTCTCTCATCACTCATCATCAAAAAATTGGACGGACTAACATGGAGGATACCAATGTCAAAAACATGGGAGCGGTTAGAATTCCCTTTCATCTTCCCATGTACCTGTTCTATATGATTAGTTAGCTGGATTTTGAAGACCAACCTAATACCTCAACATTGATTTATATCCCATTTTATCATCATCAATCATTTTTAATGTTTCAAAACAACGAAAGAATCATAACATTATTGCACAATGCTTGGGCTCGGTTTCATTTTTCCAATCTTGTTCTAGACCGTATGGAAAAGGTATGGCAAGAACTGCGGCCATAATCTGGATATTTTTGTCATTAGTATCATATTTACGCCAGAATTCTTCACAAGAAGCGGATAATATCCCATGTCCCTGTCCGAAGGTAAAGGTGCATAATTAATATTTCTATGACGAACAAGTTAAGTAAAACCTGAACCACCGACATACACCGATATATATGACATTTAGGAAAATAGATTAAAAATCGTCAAGGACATCAATCAATATTCACCTTGTTAACTTTGTATGCAAAATGTATTAAGTATTTTGTAGGAAAATTATCTATGAAATGGAGGGAGGCCGCTACAATTTGCAATGATGTGAACAAATTACACACAGCCTGAGTAAAATTCAGTGGTTCTACATACTACTTCTGGATATTAACCATATGAACTTGTTTCGGTTCCCAAAAGCTTTTCTGTTTTAGCAGCCCTACTAGGCGTACTACTTACAATTATGGTTAATCACTTCCCATGCTTGTTCACTCGTTCAGCACAAGTAAACAAGGAATTGTGGGTTGTCAAAAAAAAAAACAGACCATAACTGCTTAGACATTACAAGTTGGAGTGAAAACCAAAAACGGTTATCTAGGGTGACTACACATTTACCAAATTTAGGGTAAACTTTGAAATAAATTCAAAAAGTATAATTTGGATCAAGTGGAGTGGAATGGAGTGTACTCCACTTATTCCTTATACAAATTTATCCTGAGTTTAGTTCCATGTTGATAAGACGAGTTTCAGGGTGAACTGATTGAACAGAAAAATCCTACAAATTATATAGAAGAGCTAACTGACAAGGCAAAGTGTTTTCACGTAAAATTCGGATTGTGTTAAAAATTTCATGGTGCGGTTCTTTTGGCGAATAGTCATCCGTTCCTCACCAGAATTTTTTTTGAAAATGTCCATAGGTGAATCCTCTCAAAATCCATGTGCGACACACGAATTCCGAATGCGTGGTCAAAAAATAACTCCACACTTTCAGATGCTTATTCAGGACCTTAAATGCAATAATTTCTAGCGAATATTACATCAGAATACTGTCCCTTGTGAATAACAGAGTTTTTCAATTATCTAGATCCATTTGAACTCCGCCAATGCCATTGCCATTACCCTTGGATCCCGTCTTCCTTTGGGTAACATTTTTTTTTGTCCCCACCACACCGCTATCGTGAAATTACCTTAAAACATCGAAAAAAACAAAGCCAGGCCAACTTTTCATTGCCAACAGACTTCCGAGTCCATACAGAGTACATACATGTGTATGCATTAAACGTTTGTCTGTCTGTACCTAACCTAGAAGGTTTACTCACTCGGAGAAAAAAATATATAAAAAAGTGCATGAAAGGGTTACACTCCGAGTTCAGAAATCTCTTCTTCTTAACTCTTTTTTTTTTGACTTCGACAAAGCGATGCGCCCCTATTTTCAACCTCAAGTATTTTAGACTCTTTTTCAAGTGCCACAGAGAAGAGCGGTATGTTGTGTAACACAATGCATTTGTACTCATTTATAAAATGACGACTAAATAAACTAACCTGCGAATATAATCCCTACGGCTGTCACAATATAGCCTTTCCAAAAAAAAAGAGGGATAAAGGAACTTTTCGACTTAAATCTAAATCTAACGCACAGTTCGACACAACCGTGTTCCGGTAGGACCTCTGGGACACAGTAGTAGTTTGCCAGAGCGGATATTGACCTTCATGAGGTATTATTTCTCAATATTTGCACAGTCGGCGAATGTTACTTCGGTATGGCGAGAGTTCGAATCCTCGGGCAAGAATGGAGAGGTTTTTCTATACTGGTCTTTTTCCCCTATGCATCGCCAACCTTCACTCCGAATGTTTCAGATAGCATTTTGTTTAGTTGATTCATAGAAGTGAGAAAACAGTGGACTCTTATATTTTCAATTACTGCATTTTCCTTGGACTAATGCTTGAGTGAGTAGAAGAGAACTACAGAAAAAAAACAATTTTCCCATTGGAAGTTCTTCCTTATGACTCCACACATTCAGTTGTTCACGTGCAGTGTAATAGAGGTGAACACTTATCGTGCCCATCAATTGAATTGGACTTAATAATGAATGCTTAAAAGCCTTGTTGGTCGCCATAAAGAAATCACATTCAAGACAGTGTATCGTGTATGTATGTACTCTGCTCTGCTTTTTATTCAACGCTAGCTGAGTTATTTGCATTTTTGTGCGTGACGACATGCAATTCTTCAGTTCGAAGCCTTTCAAATTCAACCAAAATCATGCATACATCAGACGATGTGGTGTTCTGGTGGTATTTTCTGAAATATTAATGAGAAGAAACAAACAACCTTGGTCCTCCTATGATTTGTCATAGTGTGGAAAGTGGAAACTTATCAGCATAAGTCAGGTGCCGGGATTCGAGTCTTACAAACAGTTTCAAAACTTTAATCGAAGATAAAGATTAAACACATTACGTGTTGCACAGAGAAAATCAAGAGAGTTAACGTGTGGTAAAGGTGGTCGTTATACAGGTGACGAACTGGCTTATATTCCAAGTCGGCTATTTTCTCCAAACTTTCTCGCAATGCCTAATAGAGAAAGTCGTGCTACTATTCAAGAGCGACTTTCACTGACAAAATTAGATTAATTCAACAATTTTACTAATCGGCTTAATGCATGGTAGAGACTTTAAAATATTGCGAACAATTTATTTCAATATGATCATGAGACGAATCGTAGAGTCTTAACGAACCGTACAACAAAGTCGATAAATTAAATACTATTGTCAACACTGACAGAAACTTGAGACGTCTCAGAGAGCAGTTCTTTATATTTTGACTGCCTCATTTAAAAAATCTTCAGTCTCACAATTGTTCAATTTCCTGCAATTAAAATTCAATTGTCTTCTGGAATCGTAATTCCTTATTTTTAGCTCAGGTCTGACTGACAGTCAATTGTGGTGTTTTCTCCACTTGACGTTACCTTGTCTTGTCTTTCACAACACTAATAGTACGTCCATTTCTATTCTTTGGTACTAATAATATGACATCCTTGAAGAGGTGTCGGCAGTCGAAAGAATTTGACACCTTCATATGAACCTAACTATAGAGACAAGGGACAGTTAATTTATTTTTGCACTACTACAGATCCAAGTGTGAACAATAGTTTTTTGCTCAATTTGACAAAATGACAAAGCCATCAGATACGCGCGGAAGTGGCAGCGCAAATTATGTGCTCAGACGACGACGACTAGACTAATACAAATTCACATGTGAATAACGAAATCTCTCAACTCATCCACTACTCTACAATCAACACCGAAAAAATAAATACCAAAAAAATACTCGAGCTTTCAAAAGAATCATCGGCCTTTTGGAAATCGAGGGAACAAAGTGCTGTCGCATGTTAGCAATTTAATGACTTTTTTTCTGTCATGTGTAAGTTTTTGTGGCCCACACAACGCAGGCAATTGTGTCGTGAATTCTTATATGCCAACCAACTCAAATTAGGTTTATCTACACCCGACCAACTAACTAAAAATAACGAATGGCAGAAAGGCTCAAAACAAATCTATGAATCAGAACACAGCAAAGTTAATTACCCTCAACATTCGCCAACACTTTTATGACCAAAAAGCACAGCAAAAAACGTCTCAAGACATGGAACCGAATTCTCCCACGAGGGACATTATTGGGATGTATAGATACAATTTAAATGTTTACAATTTTTCATACTAGTCAAGTCCAATTTAGTGGCCTGAGTCCGAATACAAAGTTAAAGAAGTTTCCATAAACGTTAAAAATTAAAAAAAACAGTGAACACGTAATGTGCTTAAAAGTTCAGAGTAAGATTGGCGATGAAAGCAAATGCTAATTTTGCGGACAAAATTCTTGCAGTACCTAAAACGTCTAACTGTGAGTGTGACATTATTTTGACAGCAACCCAAATACCACCCCTTGTAATTCCAAAAATTCCAATAATACAGTAAAGAATGCGCACGTAGTGAAAGGATAGCCGTGCTTGTGTTTTTCATTTCTTAATTGCTTGCTCTCAGAAACAATTCAAGTGTTTAAAAAATATTTGACAAAAAATGAAATCTTACCTTTTGCTCTGCTGTGGCAGTGAGAG
The DNA here is from genome assembly GCA_034698945.1 of Protaphorura quadriocellata. Lineage (NCBI taxonomy): Eukaryota > Metazoa > Arthropoda > Collembola > Poduromorpha > Onychiuridae > Protaphorura > Protaphorura quadriocellata. The sequence continues at coordinate 15,844 of JAQGCA010000341.1, forward strand.
CTTGAAGTCGTTGTGTCATGTTGGACAAGGATTGCTCGAAAGCTGCAACAACGTGAGCCTATGAAACAATGAATTTGAAAAAATTAGTTAAATTTACTATCATCGTACATCTACAATTTAAGCTGGGTCATCCTCAATATACAAATCTCTACAACATCTGCACTCATTCATTATTGAGAAACAAAATGAAATATTTCCTCTCAAATTACAAGGTGAATCAATAAATATTACAAGAGTCATGATTATGAGTCCGGCGGACCTCATGTTCTCAAGGACTTTTGAGTCCACGATCTGACTTGACTTAAATGCACTCAAGGCAAGGTCTGTAAGACCGGTGAACTGAATTGAACTGAATTAACCCTTTTATCCATCTTCTTCATTATCAAGTCACGTTTCTCTCACCCTTAGCCTTAATCAATACTTATGAGGGTAGAGAGCTCGCACTCTAATTCACACGCATTTTATAGAGGCCAGGTGTCATCTACAATAATATTATTCAACTTTGACTCTAACACGACCACAAAAACATGATTTCAATGAATATCAATGAGTAGGACTTCCAGGGGATGAAAAGTCGTTGGCCACATGAAAGATCCAAAGGACAATTTGTACCAACAATGCAGCATTTAATACTTAGAAAACAATCATTTTGTCAGAAAAAGGTCGTAACTTAATACTAATTGATCAATAATTGCGGAGGAAAACTTGCTTACAATGTCCCTTCCACAACAGAGCGACTGTCTCATTAAGACCGGAAAATTTTCTTCCGGATAATAAATTCGAATAAACCGGTTTTATTGTAATCGACAATTGTCAAGTTTGATGGCCTCTAAATATTAAATACACTCATTAATTGACATATTTTTTATAATGAATGGGTTTGGGAAGGTACCCTAGCAGTAGAAAATCCTTAAAACCAAAATTACACCATGTCCTCCGGAGAGATCCGCATCATTGCATAGCGGGTTGGATACTCCAATTCTGACTATGTTCGGACTAATCATTGTGATAATAATTTGAATACCAAATTGCCCGATTTCGATTAGCGAATATTAGTTGAATAACATCTCAGTCAAAGTCCAGAAGACATCATCGTATAATTAGCATATTAAAACTTGTGCACCTGTATTTTCAACAGTAGTAGTCAAGGCCAAGACTCACACCTAATGAAGTTTCCTTGTTCCTGAGGAATGTGCAATGTTCAATGTAAGATTTGCGGATGCGGAATAAAAACAAGACTCTTAGCACACCTCAGAACATTGACACAGCCACACAGCTCGTTAGATAATTTAATTAAAATTTACAATCAAATTATGCAAGTATATAAATTAAAAGGTAAAACGTATGATTATGTTAAATGCTTGCACAAAATCGAATTGTCATCCCATAAGAATACATAAAGGAAGATTAAGATATGAATGACTGAAGTATGTAGTCGTTAATCAGAGTCTGTTCACAGAGGTCAAGCTGGTTTCCATTTTCATCTTGCTCAGTCTCTCAGTCTCGAGACTTGATCACCTTGTATTCAACAACAAACAACGTTCAAATCTTCTGAAATATTTATTTCTCTCGGATCAAGTCAAGGTGTCTGTCTTATAATCCAAGTTGGATTGTGCGGACATGTAAGGAAAAAATACAGGGATGATGACGCCATACGTGCAGCAGCTATCATTAATCGAAATCCAAATTCTCAACACGTTTGAAGGTGTGTGTCGCAGTCCGTGTATATTTTCAGAACAAATGGATTTGGGTTAGGCCATATAAAATTTGCATCCCGGATTTTACATTCCAGGCATAATTTCATCCTATTTACACAACATGATCCTTACGATAGTCATGCACCACTAAGTATGGCTAACTTCCTGAGTATATCTTAAGATTACTTTGGCAAAGATTTGCTAATTCTAGAGATCTCGTTTCGAATGTCTGTAATCGATACGAAGATGAAAATCATAATTTGAAAATAATGTGGCCCAGACGATACAAATATAGAATAGAAATGACATAGACCGTAACATATGAATTTCAAGTGACCCTTCTAGTTTTCAATGCACTACAGTACAGACTTGGTCTTTTTGAAATGAAATGACATGACAGAGTGAATTGAGTAAAACCCTGTAACAACTGGAATGGGAAACTGCTGGACAGCTTTCATTCCAACGTATATTATGGGCGACCAACTAACAACCGAACAACGGAATATTACCCTCCGGACTTCGTCTTCTTACACTTTAGATTTGAGTTCTTACAATCTTATCAAAAAAGTTGGAAGCCCCCGTTCACATTCAAAACAGGAGAGAAGAAAAAGAAAAAAGATGTTTCCTTGAGTTGTTGAAACGAAGTGACTCATCCATTTATCTCAACACTCCACTTACCTTCTCCATTCCTAACAACGAAAACTTCCACTTTGACAGTATTCCACAATCTGACACACCAAAACTAAGGTACACTAAACTATTATCTTTTCTCTCCAAAATAATATATGTAGCCAACTAACAAAGTCATAAAACATCACAACTCTACTTAACTGCTCTTAATGTGTTAACCAAATAAGTCATCCATTTCGTTCCCGTTTCTGTCTGGTGCCGTAGCGGAAGGAAATGCTCTCATAGATTATTTTAAATTAACCTCAAACCATCCGAGCATTTTTCGAAGAGAATGGGTTGGCTTTCCACCCCTAGTAGTAGAAAACAAATCCACCACTGGAGCTTTTTCCACTACGAGTTTCCAGAGGTCACATGGAGCCAAAGTACGTACTCACGGATCTAAAATATTCCCAAGATAATATTTCTAGCTAAAGTTAGATGGGCTTATTTTTTTTTAAATGTTGAATTTAGCTTTGTGCACTTACAAAATACCTAAGCTTGTACATTTTATTCAATTGAGTCCCTGGGAAATGTAAACGGATAGTGTAAAAGTACGCAGTACTTGTAGTAGTCATTCAACTTTCGGAGATGAAAAATGTTTCTAAGTGATAAGATCATATACACGAACTAACACGTGTGACTTGTAAGGACTACTGCAACTACTTATTTTCCCTGTGTTTTCAGGATTGTAAAGAAACCAAAATACATACAGAACTTTTGAGGAGAAAAAATGTGTCCGAGGGAAACAAACAAACAAAAGTACTTGAGTGTGACTGACTATGAGTCAAGTTCATAAGTCAACAACTCATGACTTCCTTACATGCACGCTGGCACATCGTAGTTTTTTTCCAGTGATAACTGAATGTTGACCACAAAATAAAATCTTTGTCGTCATCTTTATGTGCTCTGAGACGGAACCTTATGAGAATCTGATAAGAAGAACGCATTTATGACTAGACATATACCCTTGGGTTTACTTTCATAATAGATTAGTCCTTTATTAAGACCAAGAATTCATGCTGAGATGTCTTTCACTTATTACAGAGGTGCAATTCGTTATTTGTACTAGAACCAGTATGTCCACTTTCATGAGACGAAAACTCAAACTGAAACTCATCAAGGACTCGTAGTCGTAATAAATAAAATCAGATGGTTATCTGCCGTGTCCTCTTCATGGACCTCACCGCACTTTTACATTTCTAAATCGTAATAATGCAGTGTCAAAAATGAGCAAATTAATTTACCTTTTGTTTCAATTAAAGTGTATAAAGTTAACACCACAGCGATTTCATATTAAAGATAACTCAAAAAAACTCGTAAGGTAAAAGTTTATGTCGTACACTCTTTCTTATAGAAATGGTGGATGGAATGGATCCAATCCAAAAATGGATCCAGCCTTGCGTTACAGAAACTACCACAGAAGCTTGAACTGCTAATCCTAAACGGTGTAGTCAGATTTGAATTTAACGTGTAAAAGAGGTTCCTTGAAAGTTGTTTAAACGGCTGGCTCACAGTTAATGAGTAATATAGAGACAGATCATGTAAAGATTCGCAATTAACTAGACAAGTGGTAATAATCCAGACCAACCACACAACTTTTGAGCCAGGTTTGGAAATATGTATTAAAACATAAACATAGCGTGCCGAATAGTAATTTAGAAGTCTCTAGAATTACTACATACCTAAAATTAAAGTTTAAATGAGACCGGACCTGGCTGGGATAACCTGAGTGACTTAGGAACTGAACGACACGCCTTAATCTGTCTTCAGGAAAAGGAGCCGCCACTGCACTGCTTTTTAAAAAGGAGCCAGGCAATCAAGTTTTGTTTCATGACCACTCATTTGCCCATCCAAACTAAACCTGTTAGAATCGACAACAACGCAAAGGTCATTTTCTAAATGCTACTAAAAACATTCTGCTAGAATTGTTTAGTTGAGTCTTGGGAATTGTGGTTCTGATAAATTGCACTTTGAAAAATTAAAATACGACGACACCCTGTTCACATGACAGGGTACTTACGAAAGAACAAAAAAAAACTATTATCAAAGTACACTTGACCATTGGACTCCACCCTTGCAAGTACCTATTCAACTTGTCCTAGTTCTTTAAAAGGTCCATTTATTTGACCGTATTCTCATTATCAGACTCTCAGAAAAACGAGGTACAAATATGGACAGAAATCCAAGAAGCATTTGATAAATCCTGAAATAATTTCCTACTCTCCCAAGTAATTCTCAGACAATTGTTGTGGTGACGAGGAGTACCAATTGTGTCTTGTAAACCGATCACTATATTTAACAATTAATATACCAATAATGCCAACTAACCCTTCACCACTGCAACAAACTACTCAGGCGCCATAACCACCCTTGCCTTTGACCCTTTAAAAGTTCTTCAGAAATACATACAGACGTTTCCGGAACTTGTGTTTGTTTGTACCATGACCTTAGTATAATCTATTTAAGGAAACCCCCAGTCTTGTCTGCCGGTATGTCGCCCGTCCCTTTTTTCTAAATGTGGACATCCATAATATATGAAGTGAGATAGATGGATGGCTTCCTTCTCAAAACAAGATTTTAGAGCCACGGCCACGAGTAAAGAAAGAAGTAAGTTTTCAGGTTTATTGTACCTGTGCAGTTGTGTATTCAGAACCGCAGGATTTTCAGACAAAAAGTCCTACCTTTTTTCATTTCATTTCATCAAGAACCCTTTCAAAAAATTTCTTAAGGAAAGAAGGACGGAGGGAAAGAAAGAAAGGAAGAAAGACGATGAGGGCTAAGAAAAGAAAATGATCGCACGGCTGGGGTTTTTTCTAATACAAAATATAAAGCCAAGAAAGTGTATAAAAAAAGTAAATCCGTCAAAAAACGTCATTCATGTGAAGACTGCTCGATCAACACTGAGGTTAAATTTCAACAATGTGTGAATACTTGAATAGGTTTAGACTACATATTCTTTTCAAGCCAATTCCATGCATGCATGCATAAATTCACAGCACGGGACAGGTAAGGTACATAATTTTATTCATACGTGGTCCGGAAGAAAGACCTGGCCGAAATATTACAATTCAATCGTCCATCATAACAAAAAATATTAGAATACTTATAATAAAAATGGAACGAAATAGTTCGCACGACTCGCGTCACTTCACAAACCATAGAACCACTTATGAGTATTCCTTAGGGATGAATAAACCAAGTCATCCCTTACCTACCTGATTCTAATAGGAAATGTTGGAGTTCATGACTCATGAAAATACAGCTAATATTCCACAATAAAATCAGCAATCATAATGAGTGGAAAGCACTGGTGATAACTAAATATGGATCTATGGTCAATGGTCATATCACAAAAGACGGAACGGTGTGGACACACACACATGTGCCTATTCATCATTACAATTTGGGTTGTGAGTGTGCTAACATATGAGCCGAAAAGCTGATATTACAGCATAAGAGTCTTACCAACTTTATTTTTTACGGCCCCACTACTTTTTATTGACCAGGAATGACGGTTGTTAAAACAAACTCCTCCGATAGACTCGGATCATTGACTCGAACGTGACCTAACAATGGATTTAAAGATCTTTACAGTCATGCAGCGTACAATTCTACCGGCTTCCGGATCTAACTGTCGATTTGACGAATCATGAATTTTGTACCTAAGAATATATTTCTACGGTCATCAACGCCGCCATTCGATCCCCTGCCTCCAAATCAATATATCAGAATTTCGAATTGTAAAACTTTGATTTTGTATAGTTAACGAGTCAGTCCATTGCCACCTTGCTAATTGGAGAGTAATGTCCATCGTCAGACGAAAAATATGCCCAAGCTTTAAAGGCGAACAAATCTGGATAAGTTAGCACAACTTATCACTGTTTAAGACATTAAGTTTATTTCTTCGACTTAGAATTGGCCGTATCTTTTGTCTGCAGATCGTACGTAATATTCTACTGACTTCAGATTATTGTTATTTCCTCACATTATGTTTGAGTTCAATTTCCACTGGAGTCAGAACCACGTAACACTTTAGCCGTTTCGTGTCTTCTTCATTTTATCGCTTGCTTCTTTAAAGTCTGATTTTCTTTTGAACTCTATTCATTCCAATTCTAGTAACTCTTTACCACCTCCATTTGAATGATCTCCTTTCATCTCTACCTCCAAATCTTAATATGGCATGGCATTCCTAATTCTCCACGAATGATTGCTCTTCATCATTCGCCACAGTCACAGATGTACAACTCAATGAGACTTAATCACCCACCACCACTATTCACCACTCCCGATCATTAACATTAGCATGAGAGAAACATTAATCTGAAAAGCCTGTCAACTCAATTAAACCGTTCCTGCAAAATATGGTCCGTCAATGAAACCATTAACACTAACTATCACTCACTCTTTCGAATTAAAACCCTCATCCATGGAAAGTTTGAATGAAATGGAATGGATGGACAGATTCAAAATAATTCTACCAAATAACCACTTATTTCAACTATAGTGGCAATGCGTTTGCCCTAAAGCGCGTGCCAATCACTGATATCCTGAAAAAGGGTTATCACCCGTCATCCCTATCATCATTAGATTCAGTCAAATTCACAACAAAACGGTGCAGGGTGGTTCTCAATATGACCACCCTACAATCGATCTGCACGAAGTCAGAATAAAGTGATAAATACATTTCGGACTTTTATCCGAGATTTAGTGATTTATTACTATTGTCAATCCGATGAGCATGCAGTGCAGGGTCTCTGCTATGCACGGAAAGCATTCTAATTTAATTCTCTGCCATATGTAAATGACAACCTTCAACTTTGTGTTTTTTTTGGATTGGATTGGATGTAATTTTATTATAGTCATCAATAATCATAGCTCACACAACGTAAACATAAAAAATGAAACATTGAATTATCAGTAAGTGACATCGATTCCGACTTGTAACTAAATTACTTAAAGTGAAAGGAAGAGAAGAATAACACTCAAGCAAAAGCCTAATTTAATGAAGATAAGAACTGTGTATGAGGGATAAGAGGTCTTAGGTGTGAAAATTGTAGGTTGTAGGTGTTAGTGTTCAATGGTTATGAACCACCCTATCAACCTTCACCAATCTGTCTACACCTATAACGGCTCATATTTATTACCACTACTACTGATGATATTTGTTAAATGCCAAGCCAAACTCATACATACATGTGCACGCAAGCATCAGGTTTTCAGATTCTGTAATTAATTTAAGTAGATTTAATCCCTTTGGGTCACCCTAACGAATTATCCCCTTTTCTTGTTTGAATCCATCGCATTAACCATCCAGCCAAATTGTAAACAATAGGAAATCTCGGGTACAGGCACAGACTCACGTAACATGGAAGGATTGAATGAATTAAGAATGAGGTTGATGAGATGAATTCGACGGATCCGAACAGATTGTAATTATTATGACTGAAATCTCATCACTTTACTATACAAAGGGGATGGTTACACAATGGATGTAGTTAGCTATCCTTGCAGTCGAACAAATATCAGCTAGACCTGGTCCAACAAGAACAAATGGCTCGTTTTATGAATATCTTTTATAGTACACTTTGCCTGACAGGTCGTAAAATTCTTACTGAGAATTTTAGTACTTACAAAATATATTTCCTTCCTGCGTAATTCAACTTAACTTGACTCAACCATTTTACCTTTCGGTATAAACAATATGGAAAATACTAGTGCAATGTTTCCTAAACCCTACCGATAGTAAAGAGATCGAATGAGACGCAGTATTTTGATATAAAATCCATATTGATCTGAAAATTTCTGAATAAAAAGAGACTTTTGGCTTTCTAATTTTAATAAGAACATACAAAATACCTGATACTAAAATTACACTTTGATTTAATTCTGAAAATTCTGATTACGATAGACATAGTGGCACGTTATTAGATTTGGAAAAATGCATGAATGTTTCCAAATTTTATACCATGGGTGATGTCCCTTGTAAGACCGAAGGATTTCATTATTTTATTTAATATGCTCTCATACGGCAATTCTGGTAGAAGTGAGATGTAATTCAAATGTTGAATTGAGTTGAATTGAATCATCATCTACGCATGCAGAATGGTAAGAAATTGAAGATCTTTTGTTCTTCAGTTCAATCGGGGACTGCGACTACGCATTCGCATTATAGTAAATTGCACAGATTTTCCCAGGGCTCAACTGACGAATGAAGCAAGAAAATGTTTTACGGTTGAATTGATATGACGATTGACCCAAGTGCAAGTGCACCTTGTCATGTCTTGTCATGTCTAGTCCGCCAATCCAATCTCATGGAATGCAATGGAATTGCATCAGTTGGGTGCAGCGTACAGTGTGGGTCAGAATTGATGTCTTACATATTTCCAAAGAGCTACAGTTCCAACATTTCGAGTGCATACCAGCATACCTTACATTTGGTGCCATAGGAGACGCATTCTCACATTGATTGTGTTACATTCCAGGTAATACTAATAGACCCTAACTATCACGGATTCATGGTCTTTGAAAGGGCATCTCGCGCAATATGTCAAATCTTGTCCTAACCAGTCGCTAATTTTGTGTTCATGCACTTTGGATGCAGCCCTTGAAAACGAGGGCGTTATTTCTGGGGAACCCTGCAGAAGAATGAGGGAGAAACAAGCCATGGCTTCCCATTAGTCGTTGTTATTAAATAATCAGATAACCTTAAATGGATTGGGTAGAAGCTGAGTTACACAATAACTAGTATGAAGAGAGTAATTGCTCCCAAGGAAACTACTTCGTCGACTCCTCTGTCCCTTTATCGGATCCCAAATAATAATACAAATACTAGTAATTTGCTTTTGCTTTTTTCTTCCATCTGAGCAATAGCTAGGAAGTAAACCCTTTTGCAACGTCCATACTTGCAGCGAAGTAAGTCGAACGAATGAACTATCTGCGTTATTTACTTTCCCCCCAATTAATACAATAATGTGATTTATTTACTCACTCGGCTTTTTATTTCATCTCGTAACACGAAACGAATAATGCCTTGATGAACAATAAATACAGTGAGTAATGTGATAGAAAAATTGTCTCTAGAAATTGGATACCCTGTGCAAAGTAGACTGAACAAAGTAAATAGTACGAAGCAAACAGAAATAGAGACTACAATATAATTATGCACAAGGGATTCAGGAGAAAAGTGACTAAATTGGCTCCCTTGTCAACTAGCTGATTTAAATTCATTCATCCATCCAACCAATCAAAAATGGAAATTCTCTAAATAAAAATGTCTAAAATAGATAGAACGCATAATACGTTAAAAAATATGGTTAGCATGAATTATGGGGAGAAATTCGGAGCATTCGTGCATCTGCATGGAATTGGAATTGATGAACAAGACGAACCCTACCTGTCTCTCTGCCTCTCATTTCCTTCCTCATTGATTTAACAGTCTAAAAAACAACCTCAGGGAGGTTTTAAGTATAGAAAGAAAATAGTGAAGACTGAAATGCTGACTTATGGATGGACTGCCTTCCCGTCGATACATGGAGACATGGAATGGATGAATATATTTATATTCATTCACCTGGAAGAACCCGCCAGCATATTCCAATATGTGTAAAAAAAAACAGACAATCAATCTCTCTTCCACATAATACATACATATGGAGGCTATTATGTAACCGAGCCCCGGTTAGGGGTTAGAAAAAATATATGTTCTTCTAACGACATGGTGCTGTTAGGGATGTCAGTCCATCTCCGTAAGTGCAGATCCAATTGCGTGATGTGCCAGAGTTATTTGTTATTAGTCTACCCGGCCACGGCCCGACATAGGGTTGTTCTCTAACTTTGGGCCATAATGCGGGCAGGTCCAACCCAATAACAGGACTCATCAAAAAGAAGTGTAAAATTCAAACCTGGAAAGATTCTAGCTCAACAAGGTTAAGCTGCATATTTATGACATTCAGAAATTCCTTAATTACCACTCATAAAATGTAGAACTTCTATAATTTGAGTGACCCAGTCACCAGGAACGGTATTCCGAATTTCGGATTCAATTTCAAGACGGTTTCTTGATCTGATAATTTCATCTGCTACGTAAGGATAACCATGAGACTTTTGAAATGATTCGCTCTATCAACGTGAGGAGTATCAATTAAATGTTGAAATTCTAAGTCCCTTGCCTTGTCACTGATAAATCTTAGATGACTAGAACCGGGACTGCCTGAAGACTTTACAACCCTCGTGAGTGTCCTGAGGTTCTTTTTAGCTGTACTTTTTGTGTCCTGAACCACGACCACGGTCGTCATTTCATTTCAACCCTTTTTCTTGGGACCTTATGTCTCACTATACCACCCACCCAACCCTAACTATGAAACAGAAATCCGAATTCATCCATGGAGTGTAATGAACTAATACTCTAACGCTAAAATCTACGACACGTTTCTAACCCTTTTCCTTTGGACTTAGAATTACTCTACGCGAGTAGCCACAGCAAACAAAAGCAACTAACCCTTTCTTCAATATATCGTAGAACTAAAACTATTCAAAATAGACGATAGTGTAGTACAGGCATTAGTATTGTAGTGTGATAATTTCCTTATTTTTCATGAACAATGGACTCAGCTTCCCTATTTCCCACGGACGGACGGACCTAAAACAAGAAATGATAGAATAATTCGTCAACTCTAACAATGAAAAGGAGTCTGGACAAGGGCTGAAAATTTTGGGTGAAATTACGCATCCACTCCACACCATCACTAATTGACCCTAGTCATGAGTACTGCTACTGTATAACGCTAACTTCTCGTCTAATTAGATTTCCAGATTCTAGACTTCTCGCTGAGACTGGTTCCGTTTTCCGTAATGTAATCTATATAAAATAACATGAGAAGATTGATGAGTGAGGCGACGCGACCTTAATCGTTTTCTCCTGAAACCCCGCGAAATTACATCGAATTGCAATTTGCAATACATCCACCCACATCAACAACACTAGGGTGGGAGCGCCAATGCCCGCGCGGGCTTCCACTTTAGTACGAGTTAATTAATCCTGGAAGGATCTGTACTTTCAACTTCGAGACTAGACCCGCCCAGCCCCATTCCAGTCTACTGTGCATGGAACGTTGAGTAGAAAATTCCTAACGTCGCGATTTATTTTGTAGGATTTATGTAGGAATATATATGGCTACCTGTTGTGAGACTTGAAGAATGGGACAACTTCGATACTTATGTTTCCTCGTGGCCAACTCCCACCACGGTACATCCTTTCGCGGACGCCAAGGAATTCCATCCTCCATGACAGGCTCAAGAGGAGGTTTTGGAAGGAAACAACTCCGATGGAACTGTCGGGAATGGCCATTAACTTGACACAAGGGTGTCGAAGGGTTTAAGTCACAAGAACCACCACCACTACTACTGGCACACAACATTCCATTGCGCCCACCATTACTATTAATAAAACTACAACTGGCAATACTATTATCAGACACTGAATTCCGAAGTCTCCCCTCTCCATTGTTATGAGTCTGACATCCAATGACTACCCCTCCTGATGATCCATTACTATTTGTATTTGTATTTAGTAAATGTGATGGAGTCGAAGCCGAGGATGCCACTGAGGAGGTCGAGTGTTTGTTTGGAAGAACTAAACGTCGGATTTTTCGACTCAAGCTCGATGATGATTTCAGTCTTGGAGCATTATTTCCGTGCCCAACAGTGGCGTTGTTCTCATTAAGTAGTCTCCCTGGGAGTAATGGCACACAACTACTACAATGAGATTGGATTGGACTAGTCGAACATGAAGAACCAGCGGCGGATTTCCCCTTCAGCCCATTGTGACCACCACCGAGGCTATGACTCCGACAATGTTGAATGTACGTGGAGTTGGATCGTTTTATGTACTCTGGATGATGGCCATTCGTAGTGGTAATAGAACTCGGAGTATTGTATTGAGAAGTTGGAGAATACCCATTGTTACCATTACCACTGTTCAATTTTGAACCAGATTCGTTCTTATGGTACTGATTCCCAGATTTATGAAGGGCTCCATTCTCCGGTTTGTTGGACGACGGTTCATGACTACTATGACGAATCAGGGATGGACTTGAAGCATAAGCCAAGTCATAGCAGTCTTGTTGTTGTCTTATGGCAATTGATGCCCTACTTGGGCCTTTACGTTTCCTCACAGTTGCAAACCCATCATGAATTGCTGTTCCTCCAGAATGGCCGAAAGGTAAGCTCGTTCCGATGGAATTTGGCGGTTTTGCGTACACATGATTTGAATTTCCATTTCCAGTGACAGAAGTTGCTTTGGAATGGGCGGAAAACGTGATGGGTGGGTTTGGTGGGCCACGACTTGGTTGGAATGTTGAAGTCGTCACTGTCAAAAGCTCCGGCTCCATGACATTCCTATTCCTACTGGACTTGGCCGGATACCTCCCTACATTAGCACACTGGACCAAAAGATGGCACAGGCAGGTAAGGTCATAAAGTCACTAACCAGATTTGCGAGAGTGCTGGAGGAGCAAATAAAGACAATACAATATGTTTATGAATCCTAAACTACATGCACTCACGCAATGAGTATGAGAACAAAACCCTCGGGGGAATTTGTTTGCGAGGTTCCCTAATGGAAAAAGTCACTTTTGCCAAATCAACGGCTGCAAACGTTTAAGATAAAGATCGTAAGGATCCGGCGGAAATGGGACATTATTGACTGACTGACCTTGGACGGAACTCAAGTGTTTCGGCAGCCCAGTTCTTTCAATTTACTGTATTACAGATGGTATGTTTTAGGTCTAAGGAGTCACAACGATTACAGTTTTTTCACATAAAACCTTATTTCCCAAGAATAGGTACAACAGAGAACAGAACTCTTCACTTAAGAGATAAACCGTCGCGTCGTTGGACTGGATTACTTCCGATTTCCTTCAGTCCAGTAAACAGAAAATGTCTGATTTGAATTGTTCGTGCTGGAAATAGTTATTAGACTAAATTATTGTTGGATTGTAAACTTTTTCTTCTTAGCCCCACCCAAACTTACCGGTCTTAATGCTTACTGAAGCCTAGAGAAATCATTCCATACTTATCGACCAACTTTGCGTTTCCAGAAAAACACGCATAAATTAAATAAAACCGGGATATTCTTTCTTTCGATCGTCTAGTCGGCCAGGACACGTTTCTTTATCGTCAGTAGTAATAATTTCTGTCTTTCTTAAGTCAGACTATATAAATACTATCCGAAAAGTATCGTGAGGGATATAATATCCTTATTGCCCTCCAGCTCTCTCTCTCAAAATCATTTCTAGTAATTTCACCGGTGTACCTGAAATTATCCCTTTGCCTTCCTTCCTTCGTTTTTTCTTTAATTCCGTATCGACCCCAGACAGGGCCAAAGCCACTTTGGGCACTTGGTCGTGTATAAAAGTAGTTTCATTAAATCTATTTCAACGATTCTACGAGTCTACATATCACATGAGTACTCCTTCCAGGTTTCCACACTACTATGTAATATTATATTAGTCACCCTCTTTCTTCTCAAAGAAAAAAAAATATAACCCTCTCAGAACATAGAACAAGAACAAATTGATCACAATTTTCATTCCATGATTGCCGTGAAGAACTGTAGAATTTATTTCAACCCTCACAGTTCTACCACCAACATATCCGTCCGTACCATCCAAATTATAGATTTAACCATGTGCTTGCTGGCTTTATTATTATTATGATGGCAACGGCAACACTTTTTCTTTGAAAGAAAATAACACACACTCAATTGTTATGGCCGATCCGAAGCGTCGCTTCAGTATCCACCATGTCACATCATATACGTACAAGAAATCTCACATTTCACACTTTGCGAAATAATTACCCTTACATATTTTTAAATAAACACATACATTTAGAACCTTTCCAATTTGACGTTAGGTTGAGAAAAACCTATTAGGATGTTTTAGAATGACAAAGGTAAGGTGTGTGAGAGAGGGGTTGGAATTTCCTAAGGTATATTGTAATCCTAAGATTCCTCTTGAATTGGACACAGACGTTCCCTCCGCAACTCTCACTTCCATACTAACTCCAAGAACAAGGAGTCTTCCAACTTTTGTTCCATTCCACAGTGTACATCTAGTCACAGTCACGTTCAGAAAACTCAAACAACACTCCCATCGTCTACTCTGGGTCTGGGTCTCACCAGTTTTTTCACAGTAACCCTCACTCTCAATGCATTTTCCTTCCTTCCCTTTTTTTCCAGTCATATATACGCACGCACGCACGAAACGCACGTATGGATGCATCTTGCTCCAGAACGTACGACATCAACGTTTCAAGAGCTATGATACTGGCCAGT
>JAQGCA010000342.1:0-30515 GCA_034698945.1 Protaphorura quadriocellata
GTAGTCCACCCATCCTAGGCAGGAAGTACTACGGTAGTACACCCAACCGGGTAGTACGCCCATCCTGCTACACCGGCTCCATTAACTATTTCAAAATCTTACTACACGTGAAATCTTGTATAACCCAATAGTGGGGAAAACCTTGCGTGGAAAAAACACTTCTGCGCGAGGGATCGAATCCTTGCAATACAAAAGTCGCAATGACTTAAAATACTTTTACCAAGTAACAAAACTCGCTATTAAATTAGTACGAACACGCAGACTCTGACAATTGCCCGTGCCCCATGGCTTTTACAAAGTACCACTATTGATGAAAGTCACAAAACCTTGTCAAAACATTCAAAATTAATGAAGACAAGGTGTGAGGAGAAAATACCAGTCCATTTGGTGAACACTCACTCGGTATTTCTCATGAATAACCCTCAAACTGCAAACTTCATGTTTGTGAAGCCTTGCTCTGCGGCTTTCTAAAATAGCTTTAGTAAGATCATGACCCCGGTTCCCTTCATGTAACATGGAAATGTAGAGACGAAGATCGCAGAGTTTTAAACTTTCCAGTTCCCTGAGGACTACCAAAGAATCTTAGTTTCCAAATCCCTTGTTCAGTTCAGCAACTTGAATTACATTCAACCTTAAAAAGACGAGCCTAAACTTCACTTTGAAATGAAACTGTCGAGGTCTGAGTAGGTCTACGCTCTATATTGTAACACAACATAACGAAATACATAAAGACTAGACCAAAATCCAAAATCACAGAAAACTCAAAATGGAAGTTCATTCAGATTTTGAAACTTTCCTGTTAGTTGATTGCATTTACGTACATAACGCACATTAACAAAACTACGCTCTACAATACAATGGGAAATCTAACAACGAAAATAAATATAAAAAAAGCAAGATGTAAGTAAACTTACAGGTATTGATGCAGGTTTGTTTACGACAACCAGATCTTCATCCATGTGAATTACTTCAATAGGGTCTGAGGTCACAGGAACTTCATGTCTACAATTCAGTACACTTAATTTAGACACAATTTATTTATCGGATTCATTTGGTGGAGAAATTCGTGCTCTCATTCACATGTGCATGTCCCAAATGCTCAGTATTAAAATGCATAACATCAATCACCATTACTCACCTTTATATCTCCAAAACCTTTAATTAGTAAAAACAAGCAACGTATTACTATACTAAAAACAAAAAACAAATAGCTTATTGTTAGTAAATAGCAAAGCAAGGTGTCAAGTATAGATATTGATGTCCAAATTGCAGATCTTCGGGTTTTTTTAAGAATAATATATAGGGTGACTAACATGTATTGTCGCCATCGTATCTCCGGATCTAAAATAGCTACGACCAAGTGCTCGTTGGAAAGATCAGCTCAAATGGAATCTCAGACGTTAACCTAGCGTGTCCAATCCGATTTTTGGATCCTCTGTACTGTTTGACATTGAACAGAGGATGTGATGGGTTTTGGTTTAGTAAGATTAGATCCGCCAATACTACTACACTATGTTCCAACACAGTCTGACAGCGCGTTCGCGCGCAGCGCGCCAGCGAGAATAAAAAATCACGTTTTTGACGTTTTCCAACTGTTTTCTCAAGCTTCTCTTCCTGAAACAGCGTGAAAACTTCAAAATCCTGCAAATCCAACTTCACCACCAAATTCCCATGTCTTTTATGAAAATTTTAAGCCATGAGTCGACAATCTCTGAGCTTGTTGGTTTTACCTCAACATTTCATGTTCCAACGGAATTTATGCGTTTTCAAGGAAAATGAGTTTTTGAGGTAAAACCAACATGCTCAGAAATTGTCGACTCACGCCTTAAAATTTTCATAAAAGACATGGGAATGAAGTTGGATTTCCGGGCTTTAGAAAGTTTTCACAGTGTTTCAGGACGACGATCTTGAGAAAACGGCTGGAAAGCGTCAAAAACGTGATTTTTCATTTGCGCGCGAACGCGCTTTCAGACTGAGTTGAGTTGGAACATAGTGTGTGAGATCCCATTTGATCTGATCTTTCCAACAAGCTATACCACTTGGTTGTAGCTATTGTAGATCCGGAGATACGATGGCGACAATAGATATTTGTCACCCTGTCAAGAAGTACCGAAAACCATAGAAGAATACTGCAAACTACTATCGTCTCTCAATATTTTGGGAAATTGACTGACCATCCAGTCAATCAAATATTATTGGGTCATCGAAGTATTCTGTTACAAATAGTAAGAACGTAAGACGACGGGGAATAATCAGCGGGTTTCACGATCGATGTTTCTAAATATCTTACTAATTCTATACTTATAAAAGTAAATCTACAAAAATTAGCTGTTGTAATATTGTTTTACTGCAGGTTATAAATTAGTACTATTGCCTATTGCAGAAAAAGCAACCATGCAATATTTTCTAGTTCTCGGCGGACTCATTTGAGAATTATTGCTTTTCCCTTCCATTGAATTGTGTGGTGGTTTCTTTATTGCATTTCCCGAGGGTTGAAGAGCGGAGACCTGTAATCTCTAACCACAACCACATTACCACAACAAGTGATGATTTACAAACGAATGTAGGGCATTGACATGAAATTCAGCGGAGAAAGCAACAAAGGAAAAGCAGGAAAGAGAAAGTCTCAGCGTGCACACTCACAAGGAAACCATTTTTCATGTAAAGACTAAATTGAGGGGTTATATCAAATGTCTTAAGCACAAATATATTATCGTACGAACCATGCCATTCTAGCTAGGCATATTCTCTTGGAAGTAGCAATAAGTGGTAATGTATAGCTAGTAACAAATTATTATGACATTATATTATTCGCAAACGAAAATTTAATTTAATGATCAGGACACTTGACTAATCCTGACTATTAGATTATCTAGCCCGATTTGAGTTTTACATGTGAAATGGGTTCCTTCTCAGATATCCACTCTTTAGAAGAAAGAAAGAAAAGTAGACGATATTTTATTACCTATGAACAATGTTAGCTAGCAGGTCATTATGCTTGAGTCGATAGTCCGTTTCGACTTTGGTGTAGTTGACCGTCAGTGTACCGCTCTTGATACACCGTTCCTGCGTTTTCAAAAGCAGTTGTTTGGTAAGTACGCAGAAGTAAAATAAAAAAAACCGGAAAGTTCTACGTAAACTCACATTACAAAACTTGTCTGACATGGGGTTCTTTTGGTAAAATATTTTCGAATACTTTTAACATAAATATAAGCTTTGAACAATCAAAGTTAATGTCGCAGTGGCATCTACTACAGTCTCCTTTCATTCCACCTCAAATTCTCCATGCATAGTCCTTCAAAATTCAGTTTCAAAGGACCACAGATAAAACTAATTAATACTGAAGTGCTATTGAGTCTGCCCAGTCGCATAATGAGATGACTACGACGAACCCACTTGCCAATTTACCAGATGTACTAATTAACCTATTTCCCGAGGGGTCGAACTTTATAAGAAAAAAATGTATGTACTATCAGCACAAGTTCCCATACGCTTTACCCGTAGTATGGGTGTTCTATCAATTCTAACCTACCCACGAACGAAGAGTACAGAATTCTTAAATTAAAGGAATAGTCGGTTCGAGTGTCACATTTGCCAATAAGATGGACTCAAAGTATAGGACTTCGGTTTTTGTGGTAAGTTAACCTCATATTGAGTTTAACTCGATAATTAAACTGACAAAAACCTCTTATCCAGTTAGCAAATCTGCACAACCTCAAAGTTGCCTCAAATGTTCAAAGAAGGTATGACTAGTTTCTACCCCAGGAGTAATTATATCGGGTTGCGGTCGTCGACGTCGACGTCAATATTTCGAGACTAACTTGTGAGCTTAAGTCATGTGTCACGGCAATATCGAAATTTAGGAGGAAATTCTTCGTATCCAAATCCAATGTACGATATAATATCCAAGAGAACTTTAAGTTTTAACAAGTTGGCCGATTTCCCACAGGAATTGGTTTCTTGGGATATCGGAGGATAAATTCGCGCTCATCTCTTGAATGAATGGTTCAAACTTCAAACTAATGAGGTCGAAGGTGAACTTACTCATTTGTAAATATAGACACAAGTTAATTAACCAGTAGACATCTCTATTCTGCTCTACTCAGTCAGTCGTCTTCGGGTCCTAATTATGTGTCGTCAAAGACTGGCCTGAAACTGAATTATGAAAACGACTTGGAATAGAGGCGAATAATATGAATGAACATTTCATCCAACGACGCCATTAGCTCATTGTGTTCAATTGCAGTCGATAAAATCTTAGCTCCCCTCATTGACACGTTGATATTCATATTCAAAAGTCTTGGAACGGGGAAAAAGCATGAAACAGAATATACATACGTATGAACAAAGTATAAATTAGGTGAGGGGCGAGGGGGCTAGTGAAGAGAATTGCAAATAACACAGAACAAGAAAATGTCTTCCTTGCTTTTCTCACGTCAAATTCATACGGCACTCCATCAAGAGCAAAAGTTTTAATTAAGTTTTTTTAGAAGTGCGCGCCCACATTGAGTTTGGGCCTGATTTCGAGGTGACTTAACTCAAAGACAAAATTGAGTTGTATACGATGTATATGGCACGAGTAAGTAAGTTAAGTAAAAAGTAAAAAAAAAACTAGTACAGCTATGAAGTTCATCATCATCGTAATCATAATCAAAGCGCGGAACTAATCCTTTGGTTTCTTACATATTCCTCCACTGGATGAGCTCGGAATTCTCTGGCAAAAACATCCAAAATCTTTTCACCAACCCAGCGTCCCTTCGTAAAAGTTGTAAAAGTGAAGTAGTATGGGTAGACTTTCCTTAGACCTGTGCACATAAAAATTCAACGACTCATTAACATTAATATTATTTAATAGAGGTGTGGATGCTTTCATATGTTACAGGCTATATATGTCGAAATCATAAAGGAATCAGTTGAATCAAATCCTTAGATAACTGAAACTCTGCATGAATGAGCCTAAATTCTACTCAACCTAATATCTAAATACATTTTAGGCCTTTATTAATTTGACTTAAATTATTGTATTTTGCGTCAAAATATTTCGTAGTGTGAAAATATCGTTTTATTTCCCCCGGTGGTCATGAATTTCCAAAATATCACGAAAAAATGTTCGACAAGATTATGACCCGACATTCTCTAGTTCCCTGGCAAACAGAAATCAAGAAGTATAGAAAGACCAGAAGGCCCATATTTTATATTTTCGTTGGCAAAAACCTTGGCTACATAGCTTGACATTGAGTAGGATTATTCGTTCGGTAGAAAAATAAACAAAGAACACATTTCAACGTCAGGATTTTGCCTTTGCATTTCCTACGGCAATTAGTTAGTTCATTGGGTGATGCAAATGGACTTTAATTAGTGCGAGTGCGAAGTCACGCAGGGCGTAAGTAATGGTTGCAAATCCGTTCTTCAAATCATTTTTTACAGATGAGAGTGACAGTCATCATCATAACTCGAAGGAACGCCAACGCCGTGTGCCAAATCCATATATCCCCTAAAGCCAGGGAATCATTTATTTTAATTGATGCCGTCAAAGCCAAGTTACAGTCACAAAACCAATTTGCATGAGAACTAAACCGAGCCCTTTGATGGCCTCACTCTAATTTTTCTAATGCGGTCTAGTTTAGAATGATTTTCTGAAACAGCAATATGCAAACAGCAGGAGCCAGAAACACTCCACAGGAACAGAAAATGAAGTTTAATAAACCCAGTTTGTTGGCCACGCCACAAAGTATCATGTCTCCTCGACGGCGACCTTTTCTAGACCACGAACATTCCTATCATGACACTAATCAAATTATTTCTATAGTGATTGATGACATTAGTAATCAGGTAGGACATAACCACAGGTTGCTTCGAATTCTTAATGGGATACTTCAGTTAGATTTTGGAAATTATAGACAAGGTTGGTGGCAGAGCATAGATGAGCTTTTCCATTTCCGGAGGTCCAAATCATGGCAAAGTACTCTGAGTAACTCGATTTGGTCAGTAATTCACCAAATTACTGACTACTTTATTCGGAAAAATTTCTAGTTTTAGGAAACCCAACCCGATGGCTGAATCAATGAATCTAAACTTCTATAAGATTACAACTTTCTCCGACCTTACTTCCCGCATATACTCCCGGATATACTCCTAGCCAATTCGATTCGCGACAATTCGTTTAAAACGTCTAAAACGTTTAACTGTTTAACTCTAGAAATAAAAATAATGAAATTCCGAAAAATATTCGTCATACTTGTAGTTCGTTTTTCAAAAAGTTCTTGATGCTATTGTGATATCTGGCTGGAACTAGGATGGAGAATTAGAATACGAAACAAATACCCCGAATTACATAAGTCCAGAAAGTAAGCTAACTTTGAGTGGTGGGAATTATGTAAACACTGAAGTCCGATTTCAATCAATTCATTGATCGTGATCGTCAAATCTATCACACCTAATACGGTATCTTCTAGAACCAGGTATACATCACCATGTTTACATAAATATTACTGCTAAGTTCAGAGCATTTGAAGCCCTACTTCTTTTATTTCTGACACAGTGCAAAGCGAAACGGCCTAAATAAATTATTATTAATAGCCTAAGGAGCAAATGTTATGAGCTCAAAGAATAATAGGTCACAGGGTGGTCTGTAACATTTGCTCTCTGTCGATCCGCTCACGTATTTTGCATGACAAGGGGTTAATAACCCATACAATGCAAATTGCAAAGCCTGATCCAACCTGAGACAAGGATTAATAACAATGGTATACAACGAGGACTGAGAGCCGTGAGAGAGATCTTTATTCTGCAATGGGGTCAAAATCGTAGGGCAAAAACTTCCATAAAAACAACGTCGTTGCATGTGAGTGTGAACAACAGCGTTAAGATTAGGACAAGTCATCTGTATATTTAAACTGACAAACCTCCAATTAAAAAATACGACAATCGACAATGCAACGCACCTGAATCAGAACCATTGGGTCTTACCTCCATGACATTCAAATTCACTCTGACGATGACGACAATGGCTAATAAATCATTCTTCTCATCTCACAGCCATAACTATTTATAATTTTCATTACTGTGCTCTCCTGTGCTGAAACCATGGTTAAGCCTAACCTACTAATTCAACTTTGGATCTTGGGATGGACCTTCCGAAATCTAAAATCAAAAGGTTTAGTTATAGTAACGCTTTCAGCTCTCTTCTCCTGAACCTGACTGCAGTCCATGCGTGTAAAGTGAACGAACATTAAGACAATGATTGGTATTATTATAGTCTTCAAGCACGTGTACACTTGGATTTCTAATTATAATGTTACTGCTATAATCTAGGGAGAAATGGTGCGGACGTAAATAATGACAATACATAAAGACAAACAATAACATCATCTCCGTCAGCCTTTTTAATAGGGGAAGGCGCCAAGAGTGAAATGATCTCATTTATTATCTCGAGACATGGAGTCGTCAGGAACATTGACTTTGGGGAGTATATCATCTGTATAATCAAACTCTTCCACTTTGAGAAAAATCTCTGTGTGAATCGACGCCAACGAATTTCCAATGAATTTCCTGCTGTGCTAACAAATCAAGCTAATTAGAGTTTGGTTTTTCCAATCATTTTTCAGAGAATTAATGTCTTCAGGTCTATTACAACGAAGTAAGTAAGAGCTGATCTCAGATGAATCTGCTGAATCTACTCTCACCTACATATTTGAATAGTGCAGGAAATGATCACCGCAGACTTAAATCTCAATTCTCTATCAAAATCAGTGAAATTCGGCAGCTCGCATCAATGTGCATTCATATTCCTTACAAGTTCACTGGGTTATTCGGTGTCTATTCCTCAAGGCTGTCTGCAAACCCGCACATAAACTGCATCTGGATTCTAAAAGCTTTTAAAAAATGTTAAGTTTTATGCAATTCTAGGAGGTCGAGTACGTCTCACATTTGCTATGATGATAAACATACCAAAAACTTATTAATATTTTACTCAGATGTCTTATTAATGTCTTAATTAGAAGTCTGATATTAATAATTCTTTGATCTAATTGCATATGGTATGAAGTTATTTTTAAGATGCATCAGTCTTCATGCCAATCTGAAAGGGCCCCTTTGACACGCTGTGCGGAGCAGCAAAGGAAGTACGTCTTCTCTCATCCGGCAGGTTAGTTTGGCTTTGAGCTGACAAGGAAATTGCTGTCCTTGTTAAACTCAAATCAGGCTAAACCATTCAGGATTAGCCTATAAAGTGAACAGAAACACGACGATTTCCATTTACACGTTGTGAAGGTAGTTGGAACCTTAGAGAAAAGATCATATATAGAGATGACATACCCCTAGTAACGGGAAGAATTGAAGCCCGCCCCGTTCAATTCCATCCGAAAATTTATAAATTGGAAAAGCAGATGAAATAATTTAAATTAATATTATTTTATTATTTAATCTCCTATACGAATATTTAAATCAGAAATAGCGTCGAACGTACGAAATTCGAATCAAAGTTCATTGACCTCTACAACGTAAGGGCATATGGAGTAAGTTCATCCGCCACTTCAATATCACGCGTTGGAGACACCTAGCGGGACTCCACTCGCACCACATAATTGCAATTTGTTTTCTCAAAACAAACATTGTTTTCTCAAAACAAACATTGTTTTCTCAAAACAAACATTGTTTTCTCAAAACAAATATTTTTGTCATATCTATATTTAGGAGCTAATTCGTTAATCTAAGGTTGGAACGGCACAGTTGGAATGTTTCAAATTTTTCCAGCAGGCAACTAGTCCGTTATCTGGCGACAAATCGGTCATACGCAAATTCCAGACATTTGATTAATTTTTGGTGTGGACTTAGCCAAGAATATTTACAAACAAAGTTATTTCCTTGCCAGACGGACTTCCAAAGCCATCGCTTGAACGACTCTTCCTTCCTTCCGCTCTTTCTATGCGTCCATCAAAATACGTCTCAAAAGAAAGCTCGAAGAAACCCGTATCCCTTGTGCTTTTCCTTTCATCTTTACGTTTACGTCATTTCCACTTCCACGAATACTATGTATCAACCAACGAACCATAGTTCTCTCTAAGTAAAGTAAGTAATCATTTCTCAGGCGTATATGATGAGATACTTTGGAGTTAGCGTACCGGCGGTAGTGTATGTAACCTTAATCTCGAAGAAGAGTTGAGTAATAAGGACCAGGAGCATCTTGTGTTGAGAGCAAATAGGGTGATCATCAGAGCGAAGACTCACTGTTTTCTCTTATCAACTTTCATCAATTCGTTTGTCAGAGTCCTTTACAGTTCCGTAGTCATACCTTGATCCTACTTGTCCGATTCATTACTAATAAGCTTACTTAGATGATTACGAAAGTAGCTCGGGTGAAAAAACGAATGACAGCAGTGTATGATGAAAGCAAATGAAAATTAAGTAATTTAAAGAAGGATTTCATTCGGAGTGTTGGACCTTAAGACTTCGTCGCATAGGTTTGGTGGCATGTATTTAAACAACAAAATAAATCAGCAGACGTCGAATGAAGTCACCCTTACAACCAACGACGAAATAATAATTTAACAGGACGATCTGACTCTCACTCCTCGGCTGAAAAGTAAACAATGTGATGTCGAATCCGGTCGTTAGAGTCTAACTTCCAGTTGAAAGTGTAAATATTTCCACTGACCGTAAGCGCGAACTTCATGGAATCACGATGAACGATACTGACCATAAAATTTTCTAAATCGAAAATAGACCATTTTTTCCTTGTCTCTTTCATGAAATCCGATTGTCTTGTGCACAACAACTGGTAATTTCCACTGCTTTAAGTCAATTCGAGGAACAGAACGGAATACAATTTACTGGGCGGACGAAGTTTCTTTTCTCATCTTGAAGTAATGTCGAGAACATGAAACCATAAAAAGACTCGTAAATGAACACTCATTTTTACGAGTAAACGTCGTGCCATCG
The DNA here is from genome assembly GCA_034698945.1 of Protaphorura quadriocellata. Taxonomy (NCBI): domain Eukaryota; kingdom Metazoa; phylum Arthropoda; class Collembola; order Poduromorpha; family Onychiuridae; genus Protaphorura; species Protaphorura quadriocellata. The sequence goes on from JAQGCA010000342.1 coordinate 9,940, forward strand.
CATCAGACAAGTTCCAATGTGCGGAACGGAACAGTACAAAAACTAATCATCATAAACCGACCAAGAAACAAGGCTAGTGGCTCATATCTATTACACACTTTCAAAAATTAATAGAAACGCTGCCATGTCGGATCCGCCGGAACGGTGTCATGTGTGAAAAAATACATACGTACCCTAACCTGTTGCCCGGAAGAAATAAATCAGGATAAACGGACCATAAGACTTAAGTTTAACTCAAACTTTGAGCACTCCGATTAGAATCTGCTCACGAAACTAAAACAAGACAAACCTCAATGAAACAACACGAGAATGTCCATGTTGCCAAACTTTCTCCGTTGTTGGGAAGGACTCATCTTAACCATGTACCGCTGTAGCGAGAGGTCGATTCCTCTGACAGACATGCCCGTTGACTTACAATTTAAACGCCGAATAGCGGCAACTATACCCCATTTTTCGAAACAGAAACCATGACATTTGACCATGCGACCCTACAGAATATGAATTAATGGGCGCATTTTTGCTGCACAGGACGATTGCATAGGAGCCTTTGTTTAGTAATATGGTTAATATACCTCTCTGTCATTGAAGAATGAACGTCAAGACAACTCACACCGATCGTTACTTAATATACCTTACTTTCTTCCTACGCAACATTGACCAAAACAGTGATTAATTTACTAAAAAGCACTCGGAAGATTAACATCTATCGTGAAGTAAGTAGACGTGCACGCTCAACGGAGTACTAAATATTTGGTATAAAGAAACGTCTGTTTGCCTTTGAGAAGAAGATAGACGATTAATGATCAATAAAACGAGTGAAGGGAGAAAAGTATGCAAGCCAACGTGCATTGCGTGAGGTGCGGACTCAAAGCATAAACATTTCTCCTGTCCAAGTCACTCATGAATTTTCTTGGGCGGCATCGCGGCATTGGATGGCTCAACACTTGGAAATGTGTAAACCAGGCGGTAAATTTTTTAGGGGCTAGTAAGACTGGGCATATTCCCAATTTACAAGACCGTAAATGTCATACTTGCCAGGTTATATTATGAAAAACTCACTCCACCAAGGTCTGAATTTACAATGTGAGTTTTGACTACGGGCTAGAAAAGCGTTCTTAGTGGTCCACATAGCTATAATGAATCAATCCTGTCCGGTTCGGTCCGGAAAACTGGTTATGAAATGCACCTAAACAGTTTAGGTGCACCCATAATACACAGAGTACAATATTTGATATCACCAGTACAATATTCCGTTGCATATTTCTCCTAGAATGTTTGGCCTAAGGAACGTGCTCCTAATAGTAGCAAAAAACTCTAATTTACAGCAATCTCAACACAAGTGGCTACCTTTCCACTGTAATGTTTAGGGTTAGGTTATTTCGAATCTAGATTTAGAATACTCTAAGATGACCTGTTTACAACTCCGTTATGTCGAAAAAAAATATTCGTATCAGTGAGTGGTCCGGTCCGGAGTCCGGGATCTATGCATAACATTAAACCGTAAGAAAACTTGCAGATCCGTTTTTTTCTCATGCGCTTTCGTGGAATACTCGGATTTATCTTAAGTTTTCTACGCAATTTTTGACATGACAAAATCTAACGAAATGCGTGTACCATCTGTAAAATCCTTCAAAATTACTAGACAATTTCCCTGAGAATTGTATCAAATCCAAGGCCGGCATGATTACGCCTAAAATCAAAATTGGGCAACGACAAGGATTCGATAACCGAAATCAAAGGGTAAAATGGGAACTCCCAAGAAAGCTCCAGAGACCTCAGTCAAAAAATTCGCCGGCGTCGCTTGTACTACAGCTCTGAAAGATTTCTATTCTGAATCAAATTCCAAAAAGATCGGGTAAAATAGTCTTCATTAGATTTATGCAGATATTGTACAAGATAATCAATTGTGTGACATGGCAATTATAGGCATTCACTGACACTCTATGGCATAGATACTCAATTCCAATCTGCACTTACAGAGAGTTCTGACGTCACAATTTCAGTTTAGGGTCTTACGGGCCGTATTCTCTAAGGATGTCAGTCCTTCATACCATGGTAACCACGCACTCAACCAATGAAGGGCTGACATCCTTAGAAAATACGGCCCCTCAGAACCTAAACTGAGACTATGACGTCAGAACTCTCTGTAAGTGCAGATTGGAAGTGAGTATCTATGCTCTATGGTAATGCAGATTCAAAATGTAGAATTCTTGCAAAGAATGTGTACGCTTACGCTTTCCGTTTGACATTTGGCCTGGATAAGATACACCAAGTATTATAGCAAAAAAGTCTCAAAAAAGGAACTTTTGGAGACTGGGTTGGAACGATAACTGATCCAAGGAACTTGTTGTCACCCTAACGAAGCGGTAGGACCACTAAATATTATGACCGGGTATTCTATTGCCTAATCGAATAATAGAATCGTTTTCGTGTTCTGAATGAAAGAAAATATCTTTTGCGGGAATGTAACCTTGCGCAAAGTGTTTCCCTTATAGTGAATGCCAATGTCTTTGCATGAAATAAATTACGACTATACCCATTGCACAGTTATGTTAATGCAGAAGTGTGAAGAGAGGTATATAGTACTACACGTTTTTAATGTTTTCTTATATGCAAAATTGAACCAGACATTTGTATTCTCCACATTTCTTCATATCACATCTTGAGTTAGTTGTTTGTGAGCCAAAGCAAGCAAATGCACTAATGCAACTAATGCTTGTCTAGCCCAACTCAAAACAAACGGAAAGTGGGATGGGAAGTACCGGATTATCTCATTCATACTTTTTTAGTCTCACGTTTCGAATGCTATCTTCTGTTTTCTTAAATCCATTCCTGGCCGCCTCGGATGAATAACTGCAACCACAGAAAAGCCTTGCCCGGATTTCTTTCATGTTCCGTACATCATTACATCAATACATCACCTCTCTATCCTTCCAAGGGGATTTTACTTTCTCGTAACGACTTTCTCCGTTCCAAGAGGAAATCCCGAAGACCTGAGACAATTCATGGAAATGATGCTTGCGTTGTTTGAAGTTGAAAATAAACTAACTCTCTCATGCTTACGTGTGGTCATTACTATTTGACCTATGGGCGTGCCTAAATAACACCCTGGAAGTGGTAGCCATTTACCAGAGAATTTTGAAGGATCATTGGACATTGGATCGCAAAAAATGATGCGCACAATTGAGTTGGGTGAGAATGATGACATTATTTCTCATTTTCCTCTTTGGAGTTGTAAAAAGTACTCCCATTGATTGAAATTTGTAAGCGATGAATATGCGAAGTTCGAATATATCAGGAACATTTGACAAAAGTAAGCCTTAGACAAGTGCTATTTCAGCAATAAAATATTTTGTCGATATATTGGATCAATCGAATGAAAGTCGAGTTACTTTTGATTGGATTGGAAAATAGAAATATGAAATTCTGATTAGCTCGCAGGCAGTCCGCTGAAAGACTCGACGATTTGACATTTGAGGAGGTACATGACAAATTGACAGATTGTTTATTTGTGACCCACTAACCAAATTTATCACCGCCAACATAGTAGCATAAGATAAATGAATAAACGATTCTTCGTCACAGCCAGAGTTGACTTAGATAACACAATCACGTGATCCCAACCTATCCACATAACTGAACCTCCTGCCAAATATTTTCAAGACTCGGCTGTTTCTGTTGGATGCGGATATGCCAGTATCAGCAAGAAAGTACCGAACTCCTAGACTTTGTACTAAGTTCATTTATGTCGAAAAAATGTCCTCCTATAGATACAAGTCTTCGTTGTTACAATGTAAAATGCAAGCCTGGATTTCTTTCTATTTGCAGAACTCTACAATCTACATCTGTTATAAATGTGCTCAAGTCCAACGGAGTGACAGCGAAGAGTGACAACGCTATTTTTGCGAGACTTGAAGAAATACTACAAATACAAATCTTAATACAATTCTATCCAACGCAACGGTTCAACTGCCTGAAGACGAAGTGCCGCCGACGAATTTCTTCATTCCATTTCGAAGAATTTTGTTTCTGTATGCGTTCATTCAATTTGAGGGGAAGACCGAAGACGTGAGTGCGAGTGCCTTGGCCATGTCATGTCAACCCTGCACGGTACATAGGCTTAGCGACACTAATGTTACGCTATAACATGACCAAAAACAGAACAAGGATGACGACGACTATGACGACTCCTACGAATAGATATTGGAAAAAGCCAGGTCGACTCAAATACACATGTGTTGGTCTGGTATGTGATCAGTGATCTGACACGATATGGCGGAAGAAAATGACAATGGTAGACGTAGGAAACTTCTCCGTTATCTCGACTTTTACTATTTTGCCAACCATTTACTATTCCAAATGCAATACGACGGGAAACTACATACTTATATCTGTCGTCTTCTTCATCCTTTACAATTCCTAACTTATGACTCCAAAGTCAAACGAAAAATTCGAAACTCGACTCTCCATTTCAATCATTTTTACAGTTGAACTTTTAGAAGTATTCGGAGTTGAACGATGGGGTGCGCACGTCAAACAAAAATACATCCGAATGGACGTACAAAAGTACAAAAACCTGTTATTGGTTTAGTAGTCAGCTTCCATTCCAAATACTTTCATTCCAATGTTTCAGAGAAAATCACTCTAAAGGGGTGCATACAGAATACTAAGGAAAACCGTCTGAAAACCACCAGAATTTGCATCATCTGGCATTCACCTCGAGAATAGCAGTAATGTAATCCATGTTAGAAGAAAATATGTCTGGTCATGTGTCACACTTTGTTTTTCTTGAAATTTATACCTTCTAGTTCACAAGTATTTGAGGGAAAATTTGGTTGGCTGACGACGACGAGGACGACATATGGTTAGTTGGCCATAAAAATAAAGTACTGCTGAGGTGAAAGTGATGTATTTCCTTCAAGGTAAAAAATTAAATCCACGAACCTACGCATTCGTTTGCGGGAGGTAGTGAAATAAAAGCAGTTTGAAAAAATATAAGTCCATCCTATTATTGTGACTTTATAAAATATTTCTTACTTGGTCGAGATTTGAGAAGACAAAACAAAGAAAGATAATGTGAATTAGAGTGGAGGCTTCCAAGAAAGAAGACCAAACTTTCTAAGCCATGCTTAGAAAGAAGACTTTGTCGCTATGAGCGAAATCCATACAATTTAGACCACTTGTTGTGCTGAGTTTCAACGCTCAGCCGGATTCCCCTATTTTAAAGCAATTTTCAAGTAGATAAGGGACAGTCGACTAGACTAGGACCAGACAGAGAATTATAATCTAACTGTTAATCGAAAGTACATAGCTCTCACTTTCTGTCGCAATTCACTCAAGCTTGCAACGTAAAGCCTTTTTCTTTCGACTTTTCGAAGTCCGTAAAGATTCTAAGATGAAACAAAATGTTCTCATGTTACTGACTCAGGAATCCACTACTGAAGTAAAAGAAAATCAACTCATAAACTACCGGAGATTTCCTGGTATAGCCCGGTCTCTTATTGAACCCGGTCTCTAATACAGCCCGGTCAAAATTACAGATTTTGACAAATAGAGCCCGGTCTCCAATACAGCCCGGGTCACCCATAGAGTGCCATGCACTCAATGTATTTACTCTATGGGTTTGGCCATGCTACCCATACTTTACTCTATGGCTCCGCCTCATACACTTAACAATACAACCCGGTCTCTAATTGAACCCGGTCTCCATTACAGCCCGGTCAAAATTTTCGATTTTGCAAATAGAGCCCCGGGGCTGTAATTGAAGTTCTCCGGAGAACTTCTGGTAAAGCCCGGTCTCTAATTGAACCCGGTCTCCATTACAACCCGGGTACTTTTTCCTACTCTCTCCATGCACTCTTATGGAGAAAGTCGAGAAAGCGCCTGACCTGGAGACAGATTTTGCAAATAGAGCCCTGGGGCTATATTTGAAGTTCTCCCGTAACTCAAGTTAGATCAAGTGGTTGGAGCACGAGCATATATCAGATCGAAATATTTGAACCATGATCTTTCATGCACAATGTAATGTACTGACGTGAGACCTCCACTAAAGTGTCAAATACATAAGGTCGTAGAGAATCTGGATTCAATTCTATATGCAGGCTAAACATTCAAATTCGTGACCAGGAGACCAGGACATTAAATAAGTAACCCGAAAAGTTTCAACATGACCAGAATTTCACATGTACTGACTAAAATAACATAGCTTGAATGCGAGAGAAAGGTGAGATACAATAATAAACTAATAAAGCCATCAAATATGGGTTTTCCTTCCATTTTCTCCTCCTTCCCATATTTGTGATAAAGTAATCGCTCAGCCGGAGAGCCATACTGCCAACAGGAAGCTACGGATTCTCATTGCCCCCTTGCCAGCCAAAACCAATATCAATCACATTAAGAGTCCCTCGAGTCCAGCTCCTGGCTCCATTACTTTACTCTTCGACGGTCTCAGGGTGTCTCACAAAGTTGTTCGTCTTTCCTTTCCCCACGTAAAATGTGGCTTCTGAGCTTAAAAGGAGGGAGGATATTCATTGCAAATAATTTTCTAATTCTCACCAATTCCCCTTACCCTGACACCCTCTTAAGTGTAATTCATGGTGAATTACCTTACGGCCGTCAGGTTTCAGTCAAATGCGACATATTTATGAAATTCTTCCAACTCTCATGAATGTCCTGGAAGTGTGAGTCCGGGGTTGCCTTTCTATACCAATCGGTTACTCGTCGTACATTACTTCACCCGGATGCCAATAAACCAAACTACGATTATTTTTTACATCCAATGAAAATCAATTTAGTTGGGATATGGACCATTTTGACAATGGACAAGGAATTCCATGACTCTGGTTACAGCCATACGAGATTACAAGGCCGACCTTCAGGCGTGGGCAGCTTGAGGTTTTCACGAGGGGTGTGTACCACGATATTGTTAGGGGAGTGTGCAAAAAAAAATTTTTCGGTTTCTTTCAACACTAGTAGCACTAGTAGCATGTAAAAGTCGTTTTTACAACTTTTTCATACCGGTGCATACCCTCTATTTATTCGAATTTTTAGTTGGTACTGGGGTATGCACCGGCATACACCGCATTTACTCAACAAATTGCATGTTATCGTTGTTCAGAATAGGGCTTTTTCTCCAGGGGGTATGTACCGCGGCCTTCGGCCGCGGGGGGTACGTACCGGGCCGTGAGGGGGTAGCTGCCCATGCCTGCCGACCTTATGTGCGTTTCGGAACAGATGTTAGACATAGCGGTAAGATTAATTTGTCGGATATTTTTCCGTTGGATTACTGGAATAGTTAACACTCGGTCGAATTACGTTGCCAAACTCAGTGATCAAATAACTTCCGTACCCGAAGCTAGTCGTGATAATTACTTGGCACAATAAATCACGACAAGTTCCCGGTTCCTGACAGACGAATAAAACTACTATTAGTGAGGAACTCGTAAGTGGAATATGAATAGAATGAACTGACCAAGTTAGATTACTAGATTAGCGAGTAATTCGTTTAGAAGCACCAGAGCACCGCACCATACCGTAATGTGATAAATGAATTCCTCCGAATACTAGCCGTTGCAGACACCTGTCAAAGATTTGTGCCTGTTTGATTGTCACGTCCGTTCGCCCATGACTTTATCTTCACACGTACACTTACAAGCGCACCTTCGACTTTCACTTAAACTTTCGTTCAAATGCCTAGACATGTTTGGAAGTTCACACAGCCGTTCTCGGTGCTCAGGGTCCAAAGAGCGATACCATGGGTTTCCTACTGGCGTATATAAACTATAAACTAAAGACATTCCTTGAGAAAACCGCCACTGGCGCCACTAAAACCCAGGGAATATAACCATATATGGGTAGTGACAATCCCCGTAAGCCGATGCGTCTATGACACAAAGTTGTCACAAATGTGACGTCATTGTAGCACAGTTTCCATGCTTTACTATGAATTGGAGTCTGAGAGGACGACGTGACTATAGCAGCCGAACCATGGCCTAAGAGTATCAGTAGACTGGTAGACACCTCCAATTCGCTTTGTTTTCGGTGTCCATTGGGCCTAACTTAGGCACATTACTATAAATCCAAGTCGCATAAAGCCACTTCCCATTATTCTACTGATGTACATCTTGGATTGAAGGAGACACCCTACGTTTGGTCACAACGTATGTCCACTTTTTACTACCACTACCAGCAGTTTTTACTTTTAAGTACTGTTAGAAGTAACAGAGTCTGAGTCCAAACCTAGTACTCCAATTGATGAGTCAGTATGTCTACTTATGTCATTCCCAAGCCAAACAATATATTTTCGAACCAGTCTAGCCCTGTCGACTATGTTTGCTCACGCATCGAAGAGTTAAGAGCTCCGGACTCATGGGAAAACTAGGAACAAAATTAAACAGGACCATTTCACTTGAAATACACGTTGTTCTTATGCTCTGCTTACTCTGCTATGAGAGTTCCAATAAGGACTTTCCATCTCCCTGTGTTGTAACCTGACTTTGTACTGTTCTCAATTCTGACTTCCATCTCGGGTCGGGCTGAAATATTGAAGAGTTGTAAAAACATAATTTCCATTCCTTCTCAGGTTGGTTGTACCTCCTGTACAAACATTCCGGATGGAAATCGCATCCACCAGCTGTCCTGTGCAGTATTTCGACTCTTCAAAGGAAATGGCTCCCGGATAAATCCGAGGGCTTTCATTTTTGCGAATGTATTAGTGTATAGAGCTGATGGCATTCAGCTCTAAACACGTTAAAATTAATTCCCAATGATATTAGAGGAGGAAGTTGCAGCAGGAAGATAGACAGTACCTGTCTTGTCTGTGACTACGCTACAGTAAGAGGTTGATCCCTCGGAAAGACAATGTGTCGTGGACGCTCTAAATATGTCTTTCCATACTCCAGTGTTCCCTACTATGCTCCGAGTACACGAGCAGGTCAATTGTAAAGCCATCCAATTCTCTAACAAAAGTACACAGCAACGCTTGACTATATTTCAATGAAATGCAAGTTTAAGTCCAGAGTTGTAATTCTGGAATTAATCGGTCGGGTAAGTTTTCGATTGATTTGAAAAATGTCGAATCGAAACTTTAAAATGTGAATTTAATTTAGGTTCCTGGCGTCTTAGGGGGTGAATACACAACTTAGTTCTTAATTGGTAATTTATTACTAAAACTCCTCTCCGTGATTGTGTAACACTCACCGATGGATCAATTGGGATTTTTTCTTATTGTTGTGAGGAATGTTGTGCTTTTGCTTGTGAATAAATAAATCTGAATCTGAATTACTACGGTCAACACCAATTTTCCCTGAAAGATTTTATAATGCCTCGTGTGTGTGTGTGTGTGTGTGTGTGTGTGTGTGAACAATAGATTTTTCGTGTTGCCCTATATTAAGTGTCATTTAACTACCTTTCTAATAATAGTCTGAGAGTGACCTGGTTATCCTAAACTATATTCAAATTCATGCGTTTGAAGATTTTATTTGTTGTGTAGTGTTTTCCGCGCTGTAATATCCAAGCAAGAGATAAAAAATTGGATTCCACTTTAAGTTTAGGGATGTATACCCACTCAACTATGGCCTTTCACAAATAAATATAAATCAAAGTCAACATAATGAAATATCCGCAGAGTTCACATCACGTCACGTCAAACCTACCGTTTTCAACGTAGTAGGACGTCTCATTATATCGTTCATCCGTGAAGCCGGGTCGTTTCGCTTTCAAAGCCTTGGTTTCCAATTTGGCCTGCAAATGAAAAAGAAAGACAAAAATGAAAATTAAACACTCCGTGACACATTACATTAAATTCTATTAAAATACTAGTCCTAAGTATCAGTATATAAATAGGTTCAAAACGTAGCCAGGCAGGCAGGCTACGCTTGAAGGATGTGGGATGAGAAGACCAGGACGGAGCTGAGTTATGATTATTTCCCTATATTAGATTTCATTTCGTAGTAGAATGTGGGTGTGAGGACCTGGCTCCCCGTGGCTTTTTAACACAACTTTGTGCCTTAGATTTACAGTTTGCTATCGAGATTTTGCCAAGAATGTGGCCTCCATCAACAAGTTAGTATAATGTTGATTAATTTTGTAGACATGCAACCGTGACTTTCTCACTTAAAATGAGACATACGGGTTAGAAGTCGACCTTAAAAATTTGAAGGATGAGGTTGACAACAAACATTTTGACGTTAATAATATTCCAAATTATACATGTCGGGCAGAGCTGAAATCGATGGCATAAGACCTGCCTAATTTAACACACGAAATTATAGGAGGATTGACTTTTTAAAGGTTTGAAGTAGTTTAATGTGTCAGACTACGTAATGGCTCCACTTCGGAGCTCTCGACTAAATAAGAATAGCCAGTTAGAGAAGAGGCTATTTTGAGAACTACATTACGTCTGACCAACAACTAAAATCTTAAGTTCAGTAAATTCGTTGAACGAAGTACATTGAGTGGAAAGGAAAGTTTTGAGACTTATTTTAGCTGCTTGACTAGAAATATATGCTAATAAATAACAGAACTGTTTTTTAAAAAATGCTTTAATGAGAATTTGAAACTCCACATCCGTTTCATTTTCCCAACGATTTATTTTTCAAAGAATAAAAATCTTGGGAACTCCACACGTTATCCTCACCACCGGTTCTCTATACGATGCCTGAAACCAGGCATGTTTTTATTTTGAGATTTTCTTCTTCCCCTCTCTTACTTTTAAGAGAGGGGAAGAAGAAATTCTCATTTTGCATTTGACAGCAGTGACCAAAGTGTGCGAGCAGTTCATACACATCTGCCTGTACTTGATCACCCGTGAAACATGAGGCAGTGTCTAACTAAGGACTAGAATCCTGCTACGCAAAAAAATCCCTGAGAAAACGACTAGATCAAAAGGATGAGCACCAAATCACCGTATCCGCAACCCGTGTCATCTTAAACTTTAGGTCAGACTCTCCATTCCAGAAAAAAGAGAAAGCTTACTTTCCTTAGGCAAGCTCAGGCTCAGGCTCAGCCATTAAGTTAAGCGTACAATTTATCAAGAAAACGAGGGAAATTACATGACTCTTATGTAATGACTGTCTCCACAATGCCTGACGCTGGCACGACATTAAGTGCCTACATGTGCCCAGGCTTCTATTACCGTGCCCTATAGCAACAGCAACTCACCCAGCCAACCTCTAATTCGACAAAGTTCTCATTTTTTTAGACAACCCGAGAACTCCGACTAACATGGTCTCTACTTTTTATCTTTTTTTGATCTAAATCAGCCGTAGAGTTCCTAGTTTTTGTACATTCAAAACCTGATATCTTATCCCTAAAGACTCAGCCCCTGCTACTACAATTTCAACCAGGAAATCAAAATATGAATTTAGTAGATACAGAAAATAGTTCGGTCACAGTATTCGTACACGACTTGACTCATTTTACAATTTGCAAGCACATTTCCAACTTTCAAACGTTACAAGAGTCAAACTCCTTTGATGAAAAACCGATTAAAACATCAGACATAAGTTCTTGGAAATGTTCAGGCAGAAGTTGCAGTCTACCGTACCATCACTTTTACTTTGACGAGCCCCATACATTTAGGCTCATGTTTATTTTCATTTCCATCTCTTATTATTCTAACGTCAACTTTTCAAGTCAGGCTACCGTGAATGAAGATGAAGGTGCATAATATATGAAAAGTTGAAAAAGCAAACAAATTTGGACTAAACCGGAATGACTAGTGCATGCATAAGATGGAACTGATCTCAAAGAAAATCATCAACTGAATCATCACATCATGAATATTCAAGTTACAAAACTATAATTTTGTCAAAGATCTACAGTCGTGTGAGATTTTTAAGGAATCCTTTGAAACTCATGAATTAAGTCAGTTATTGCATCAATGATTAAAATCACTCCTCTTAATGACTATTTGCTGAAAATACAGCCCGAAACACTACTTCCTATAAGAAGAGACGCCTACTAGATTTAGGAGCAAATAATTTGAGAATGTATTAACTTTTAACAAGGGAATAAGAGTACATCCTGTTTTCCTGGAAGATGTTATTAAATAGAGTGAAAGGCAGACAGAAGACGATTTAGTCTCGTGGTTACCATCCATCGTCTTTCATTTTCTTAATCCTGCCGCTGGCACTTCCCCAAAGTTTCGATTACGAAAATTCAATTCACGTTTGTGCTTGAACAAAAGTAATATGAAAACGATAGACAAAAGAAGATTACCTTGTACTGTGTAATGGGAATACAATGGAGTCTGTTTCCAGTCTTCCCCTGGCTAAGATTTCTGCCTTCGTCAATTCTTTTACAAGTACAGGACGATGCATTACCAACGACCCGGTAGGGTAGTATATAACAGTGACCATAGTTCACTATGGTCTGCCGAAGTGAGGAATGTTACAGAAAGACTCTAATTTTGCACAAACAACAACAAACAACCACACCTCTAAGAGCAGCTCGGTGTTTCCAATTTTTTTCAAAAACCAATTCTGTATTTTAGAAAATGTAATGTCGATCATACAAGGTCAGCAGACAAAAACGCAGTACCTATAGTAACAGATAAATTCACTATACAATGGCGGCGATTGTGAACTCATAACCATCGCCATCGCGTGGGGCAATTGAAAAGATCAGAGTCTGGAACGGAGTTTTTATTCTTTTCTTTCGTACCAGGCGACATACATGTTTGACATTCATTGACATGAATCGACTTTCTCTATATTCTCTCTGGTGGTTCTACCCGGACCCGAATGTCGACAACAGTGAAAGCTGAAATTATTCGCCGCAATAAAAGAAATTAACTGAAACGATGAACGAACAATACAATATAATATTCCACTTTCCTCTCAATGGGCCCTTGGCTTGTTGGTGCACCCTGTAACATGTTCAGGCATACCTGCACGCTTTTGTACTTCCCATTGGTTGCATCCTTACGAAATTGTATGTTTGCTTTTGCTTCAAAGTAAAACAATTAAAAGTTCCATTAATTCTAATGTAAACCTATCAAGTTTCATGTCTGCAAATGAGCGCCTACTGTGCTTGAGTCTCTACGTCTTGAAATAAAGATTTGATCCGAACCCGAGGCATTTGTCGCCTTCGCCTTTCGCAGAAACCCGTTTCACCTCCCACAGGGTCAAATCACAAGGAAACCAAAGGTAAAGTCTGATGGCTGTACGAGAAGAAGATTGACAGACATAGGAAGCTTATTCGGATTTATCTCAAGTTTCAGTTCCTTAAAAAACCAATAATAATCTGAGCCAAGAAAATTGAACTTTTGAGGTTGTCTGACACTGTCACAGTTCATCTGATCTGGGATTTCCAGGGCATCCGATGACTCTGATGAAAAGACCCGTTTTCTGGTCCCATTTACTACGGCGACTATGTACTTTCACATTTTCAATCGATCTAAGAAAAAACCCACAAAGCCAGCACCATACGCGGTCGATGAAGGGTTACCCTGATGGCAGTACTTGACATCCAATGAAATTACATGCAGATTTTAAAATACGAACAAATCAGAGTGATTCAGCTAAAAATGAAAGTATACCTTCGACGAAAAACAACAAATAGGACTGAAACATTGTAGAAATCATTAAAGGTAGTTGTAAATTTTTTATAAATTAAAAGATGGACGTCAGACATCGTATTACAAAATCCGTTGAGCTCGCGTATGCCTACCTACTTTTACTCCTAAAATAAACATGGCGGTGCAATCACAATCGTGATCGAAGCCCTCAAAAATGTTGAGGCGTAAAAGCCTGTCCTTCACATACCAAAACATTTCCATGCATGCTTCGAAATAAGATTACCGACTGAGCCAAACACAAATCCTTGACAGAATAATAGGATTTTGATGACTCTGGAGTCCAATTCAAACTAATGCATCAACATTAAATATACGTCGGCTCAACATTTACAAATGCATACTCTATCCCCTCAATTGAACTCCCATTTAGGGATAACGTTATTTCAAAATCCACAGAATTAAAACAGGATTGACTGATTTCCGTAAGTACCATTGACCACAGTCACTAGCATTAAGTCCTGGTATTACTGTTCAGTCAACAGACTGCCAAATTCGAACGAAGTTGCAGAACAAATTGAATAAAAATAAGCCGCCTGTCTCTCGAACCTGACAGATAGGATTGGGCCAACTAATATTTGGACACTACATTGAACTAAAAAATATGCTCTTCGATCTGATTTCCATTTAGATAAACCTTGGATTTAGAATACGGAGCTTTGGTGACCCACCGGCTGAAACGATGTGGGTTTGCATTGCCCGACTGTACGATTCGCTGTTGTATCTTGTATAGTCTATGTTAAATGACCAAATTTCTTTTCAAAATTTCTAACCTGGTCACCCGGGGAATGTTCGACCGCGCACTTCAATGACTGAGTGGATTATTCGCACTAAGAAAATTTTACCGATTGTTTTTTTTTAAGTACTAGACAAATGGTCAAAACTCTTTGATTCGCACTATCTCAGATTTTGAAGAATGTTTAAGTTCAGAGTTACTGAAATGGAGCCATGAAGTAACTGTCGACCAACTTACGATTAGTGAGTTATTTAATTGCTTTTATTAGGTCAGGAATTTCAGAATTCATTTTTGGCCAGATTCCGGCCAAACCTTCGTTGGAACGTCAACTACACGATTGCGTACTGGTACATCCCATGAAGTTAATTACGAATCAACAGATCGAAGCTCAGCTCCATCATAATCGTGTGAAGATAAAACTCCAACCTTTCCTCTGACAGGGTCTCCCACCTTAGGTAAATACCCCTTAAGAGTATGAATTTCATTTTCCCACGAATTGGATAACCGGATAGCGTACTTTCTGTCATCTCTTCTAATAAACCGAAGCCCAAGGGCATATCCCAGGTCCTGTCGTCGGCAAATAAACAATGCGTGGGTCCTTCACATTTGTCCGCAAACTAATCTTCATCTTCACAAGCGAACAATAAGCATTGTATAAGGCGTAGGATGGAACGAACTCCAGGTCCCGGGAGCTGTTTTCGTACTCAGAAGTAGTGGAGTGCGGACAGGGATGGTGCAAATATTGATTCCTTCGCAATTCATCAGCATTTTGCTTTAGAGAATTTCTGAGCTGCACTGGAGCGACCTCAAGGAAATATTACAAGTCTAAACATTCGCACAAGACAGATCCAATGAAAAGGGAAACTCTCAAACCCATGTTGTTCACGGCCGTCAAGACTCCGCGTTTTAGTTCAGTATCCACCGTTTTAAAGGTTAACATAAAACGAACACATAAAGATTCGTCTGACAAAATGAAGTGTTCCATCGCAAGAAAGAGATTTCTGAAAGAAAGCGGACTTTCGTTGGTAAACTCTTTGTTGCAAGATCTTCCTCCCAATTATTTCAGTGTTTTAGTGAAACTTGTGAAACCCATGTATTGCATTTTTTTAACGTTTGCATTCGCGAAAAGTCCAAACTTGCGACTTCCCGTGGGACTTTTCACTTGTGCCTAGCGATGGAGTCGACTATGACGTCAATTCAACTGCTACGCGTTTTATGTTAGTACAGCCGTCAAAACCGACTTCATTGCGGAACACAAGTAAAACTTTGCGAGCAGACGAGCTTATGACCGGTGCGCTCTCCCTTGTGAGTCTGACTGTGAAGAGTGGTGCAAATAGCAACAACTGAAACTTGAAAATTTATGTGGGGCGCGGTAAAGAGCGGAAATAAAGTTTGATCGATAGAATAGAACGAGCGTAATAAGGTAACCACACCAAGCCGGGAAAAGAAGGTTCATCTCAGTAAGAGGCACAGATAAAGTATCCGACGCGCGGTCTCTAGAAAACTCAACAAACAGAGAATTGTAGTAAGTAGCTCCAGCACCCACATGTACGTCTGTCGAATGTTCCAAACATTACTTTCACATGGGTGTCGTATGTGTATTCTTAAGGATCAGGCCTAACCCATCTTGTATTTCAACCCACCGCCACACCTCTCTTCTGTCCAAACTGAAAACTTACTTACTTCTAACCACTCTATTGAATTCTCACACAAAACTTTTCTTCACTTCAAACGTATCAAAGAAGAGAAGTTTTATTTTCAGTTAGTCCGACTCCACGGACATTGACATACCTCTGAATAAAACATAATGGGAAGCTTGGAATTTGTTGGCTGGAATCACATCTGGAATAATAACAGCCTCTCAACAAAAATATCCAGTTAAATGAAAAGGTATTTCATGGAAGACAAACGAAAACTTTGATTTCATACTGTCAAACTCAGTCTTCAGGGAGGGTTTCGCTAGAACTAATAGGAAACTGTTAGAACAACAAGCAATCATACCATGCGTGCCCGAGGGTCCGAAACCTCACAAGACTATAGGCTAGCAAAAGATTGTCGTCCAGAGAAGAGACTATTATAATCAAAATGTGCCAGCAATCAGACTTTCCAAATTACACATTAAATATTCGTTTAGTATGTATATTTCATTTTATTCACAAAATTTTGACGGGTAGGTGGATGAGGTTGAGCATTACTACTCAAGCCGCCGTCAGGCAGTTACGGGGCGTAATTCATTTGTTTGCAGACCGTATGGGATCCACAGCGTGGACTATCGAAGAGTGAAATGGGGTCCAGACAGCTGGAAGAAATTTATCAAGACTGAACTTTGAGCACAATCTGGTTAATTTTCACCTGGATGGTGGCTGGTGAGGTTGATTTCTAGCATAACCGAAAATTTTAATCAAATTGACTATATTTCAGGCAGGTTGAGTTTGGCGTCCGCCTCCTTTCGTAGAAAGCAAACGTCTTTCATGCTTCTACGGTGAAAAACTTATTCCGAGATCAAATGTGTGGTGTGAGGAATTCAAATAAAAACACACAGGACGTGGAGATTTGTTTAAAACTCTAGGGTGTTTGTGCAATTCTTCTACGCAGTTTGAGTTTCTACCGCCTTTTGTACTGCAAAAACTATAAAAGTTTCTTCCTAAATAAGGTTAACTTTGCTGAAACTTTCCTTGTATTGTTCGTATTGTTATAAATGTACCACTTCTTTCACTTTGAAGAATTCTAAACCTTTATGTGTCTGAGTGAATGACAAATTTTCTCCACGACTTTAGAAATATTACACAAAACATAAATAAAAACTCGGGAGTCCCAAAGGGGCACTCTTTTTCAACGGCTTATGCTGAAGTACTAAACCATTTCCTTTCACTTTTAAACTGATTCTCCTAAGGAACTCCTAATAACAGCTCGGGCTTCATTGCCTCACATTTTTCTTACTCTCTTTCTAATCAAAAAATATTGTTTTCAAATGTTCTCTGATACTTTCTCCCCAAGCAGTAATTTCTTCCTAAACGAATCCTCTTCTCCAGGGCCACATACGATAACACTAAACACACTCCAATATATTTCATTGTTAGTGCCCTATGCATGCATTCAATCTAGTGAGTATGTGAATTCTGCAATAGTACAACGGTACTAGGATTCCTTTCTCGCAGAGTGGATTTGCGAGATGCAAATACACGGCTGTATTGTATTTTTGGGAACAATAAAATTATCTACTAACCCGACTAATAGAATTCTCCCAATACATATATAATTTCAAACTAGACGGTTACTTAGACGCACACCGTAAAAATAAACGGAAAGTTCAACCCTCCGCGGTAAAATTATTCCCACACTCCCTGGTGCTATTCCAACCGACTTTCACCATTTACTTTCACCGCACCTTTTGACTAATGTAAAAGTTTCGCTTTCTCCAAACCATGCTTTCCCAAACTTAATTCTATTTCATGTTTGGAGTTGGATGTGAGGAAATGGAACGAAATGTGTCGTCTTCCATTTCATTTAGACAAAAATAACCAGAAGTATCACTCTCGATCCTTCTCTCCATAAGTTCACTTTACTTTAATCTCACAAAATGTCCTCCTCACCGTATGGTCTTGGATGATTTTATTCCATTTAGTTTTTAAAAAAAATCTATGGTCTGTGAATGAAGTTCACATTCTCTAGATCTTCCAGCCGTCTCAACCTATCCGTCTCATCTAACAAGGAAACCACTTTTCATGAGATAACCAGTTACCAACTTTTAAACTAACTCGAGCGGCTGAGTTCTGGTCACGCGTATGAACATTTCATGCGTAGATAAAATTCCATTACCAGCTACTTGTCAGTAACTGCATGGTTCGTCATGTTTAAGCCCGGGGTGCTTGATGTAGCCTGCCCGCACGTTTTGAATCATATCGCTTTCACCTGAACAGTAATTTCCTTGCGAGCCTTCGACATATGGCAATGTGGATCAGAATTGAATGCCATAGAATTATATGATTCTCTCCATCCCCAATTCCTTCGCCTACCATGATCTGTTTTCACTTCAGCTGGAACTACAATATTAACTTAGAAAACCAAAAATACTTTCAAAGAACAGGGTTTAGCTTTTAGTACATGAGTGTCATGATTCCTGACGAGCCAATGAGATTTATTCCTACTCTGTCTCGTTCTGTATTATTTATGTTAAAACCTATTCATGGTAGTGTAGAGAAAATACCTAGCTCCTGTCCTGCTCCTGTGCTCCTGTGTAAATACTAAATACCTGTTCGATCACGTAATGCAAATTTGTTTTCCGATTTGTACAGATCAGTTTTACGTTTCTTGTTTCCGGTAACAATCCACATTCAGAACATTTTTATACAGCGACTGGCATGTGCTGTGCGAGCAGGTACATGCTTAACGCCCTTCGAACCCACCTGTTACCTAATATGACAGTTTCTCGTCAAATTCAGGTCACCTTGTCCGAAGTTTTAGGCGCTGTATACGAATACCTGTCCGCTCGGAATTCCAGTTAGGAACATTTAAAATTATCGGAAATTCGGAAACACATAACCCTGGCCTTATTTCAGAATAAAAAGAAAGAATCAAGTTCACAGAATTCAGCCCACCGCACTAACAATAATAAATTTTCTTGGCTTCGGGCAATTCAGGTCATATATTGTAAGGATTTTCACAACTCCCATTGGATAATTATGAATACAAGTAATCATTATTATCACATATTGCATTGTCCATGAATCCCACACATTGTTAATGTTTTAACATCAATTGACAACATGCGAAGGCATAAAACTAAACACCGATTTAATATATCACGTTCGTTGAACCCCTTCATTGAAGAATATAATACCGACAGAGTGTGCATCCAAATTCAAATGGCATATTCCAAGCGGCATTGTACTTTGTTCCGTTCATAGAGTATAGTTTCATTTGTGGTCCTAGAGACAAAGCATCGGCTCATTAATTAGCAAATAGTATTGAAGTCAGTCTGAGTTATTGTTTAAGTCTCATCTCATCATGAACCCATCTCTATAATTATCATTGACACTCCTATTGGCTACGGCATGGTTCTCTGATGAATGCACAAACGAGCGTCAATTCATTCAAATATTCACGCACCATGGCACCATGTCTGGTAGAGTCTCAAAATTCACGCGAATGGATTGCAAATCGATTTCGAAAGCACATAGGGTGACGGTATACGGTTACGAGAAGAATGTGGAATAGGATGACCTTCTCTGACCCAGCTCCATACATACATAGTCTCACGGTTGATCATGACAGACGACTCAGAACAGAATTGGAGTCTCGATACGATATTCAATTTAAATTTTCACGGTAGGGGCGTTAGACGACGAATTTATCGCGGGGTAATATCTCACCAAATCACCTTCCCACCATGAAACACCATAGTATCTACTTTTGTACTATGGTGTTTCATGGTAGTATTACTACATGAGGAAGAACAAGGGAATGAAATTCAATTTCATCCAACTAAACATCACCAAGAAAGGCAGACCCAGGTATTCCTATTCAATGAAATGAAATGATAATAGGAACTTCGTTCTTGGGTAGGGCATGGGACGTAAGCATTGGAGCTACGCTACGGTAGTAGCATGTTTGCTTCTATGTATACAATTTGCAATTTCCATTTGTATTGGATGATACCGAAGAAAATGAAAATTGTTTACTGGAGTGCACACCGTCAGAGACCAATGAGCATTTAAAGTGGCCTTATTATTTGTTGTGCACAGTCATTCGTTCAAATATACCTAGTTTGGTAGGAGAGGTTGACATTCATGTAAAATATAAGATGTTGTATTCAACTGATGCAATGTGGTATTCAGAAACTTGTCGATTCAATTTCGGGACGTCCTGCTATAGCGAAGAGAAGGTCCGCTGACAGTACTATCATAACAGAGTATTTCTTTATTTTGACACATGGATTACGGGATGTGGCGCTTCCATCTTTTACCTTAAAAAATTCAGGGGAAGATCGATGTATCCGGTAGTCTATTACAGAACCATTTTTAGAATACGTAATCAGGCGAATCAGGCCGACGAACTTTTATTAAAAAAATAAACTTTGAACCAGAATTTGAATTCTTGTAACGAAGTAAATTCATACGAACTCATAAAAAGACAATTTCCTATATTAAATATTCTTGACTGCCACAGTAGGTTTTGGAAAATTTTGTGGATTAATGTATTATTGCCCCCTAAAATAATAACTTTGCCCCCGAAAAAAAAGTAACTTTGCCCCCTGGTCACTTT
>JAQGCA010000343.1:0-30510 GCA_034698945.1 Protaphorura quadriocellata
GTAAACTGGTACCCTCGCGTTCTACGTTAGTTGTGGTCCCCCCCGCTGTACTTGGCCAATGGGAAGATGAAATTAAAAAAAAAGCCAAAACAATGCGAGTTTATTCTTATCACGGGCCAAAAAGGACTACTTCAGCGGCTGTGTAAGTAGTTTTCACAAGTTTTCACAATAAAATCGAGAATAAATTTGTAATTGATGAACCGGAACGTATAAGAAACTGGCCATTATCCAATTTCAGGTTAGTTCAGAATGACATCGTTCTCACCACTTATCAGACACTCGGATCAGATGTTCCAAAATTGTCGAACGAAAAGTACACACGGGTAAGCTATTTTATCAATTGTACACTTTTGCAATGGTACGGGACTAAGTTTTTAAAGTGCCCTTATTGCCGAGGTCTACATTAACGGTTTTGTCATTGTGATTTTATTACAGTCTAGTAGTCCACTGCTTCGTATCCAATGGGAAAGGATAGTACTGGACGAAGGTCACGTCATCCGCAACCAGGCCACATTAGGGGCCCAAGCCGCATGCCGACTGAACGCCTACCACCGTTGGATCGTGACGGGAACTCCTGTTCATAATCGGTTCGAATAATTGCAGCATTAATATTCAGTTATTATGAGTTAAAAAGAAGTGGTCATATTAATTTATGTTGTTGGTTAGACCTTCCGACCTGTATTCTTTGATGAAATTCCTACGACTTCACCCATTCGATGATTCCAAAGTTTGGGATTTCTGGATTGGGCTAAAGGAAGTGAAAACTGCAAACATGGAGCGGTTAAATGTCATTGGAAAGGCTCTTATTCTACGTCGTACGAAGGAAGAAGTGCAGTTAGGTGGTGGCAATGTTAAATCTATTCCTCCAAAAACCGTCATAGACGTAAAGGTTGAGTTAACACTCGAAGAAAGACAAATTTATGATCACCTTAACACTTTTGCGCAGTAAGCTATTTTGCTGTTGACTAACTACTCTTAGTACATTAGTTCGGACAGACTACATTAGTTCGGACAGAAAATCTATGTCCTCTTCTCTTTAGGTCGCAAGTAAAGATGTACTTGAAAAATCAACAATCAGCTCAGAACGAACTTCAAAAGGCAGCCAATAACTATATTGCAGGGCGACCGAAGCCACCCGGTGCTGGCCGTGATATCAATTTTACACATATTTTCACTCTTCTACTTCGTCTACGACAAGCATCAGTCCTACCATATTTAATCACAACTGTAAGTTTTACGCTTTTCCATTTCATGGATAACGAATAGGGATCAGACAAGGTATTTGTCAACCTAATCTAGGATTAAATCAGAGAAAATTTATTTAGTGGGGTGTGTGTGTGTGTGAGGTGGACTGCACACCCCCTTTAGAGAAGAAGCATCCCATTGTTCTTTTCGGTCCAAAAATACACGTGGTTTTTGCACGTGTCCCGGCTAGACCAGTCATTCAGTCTCGGAGGCGCCAGCCAGCCAATCATTCAGTCTCGGAGTCAGTTTTAAATTTTTTATTGCTGGAGGAGCATTGAGACCGCACCATAGGCCGTCTATTACTAGATGCCTTGGTCAATGGGATTAAATAACAAGATATCTGAACGTAACATTCAATTGTCTTGTCAGAGCAGAAAAACCCGATCCGGATTATCTGATCTGTGTTATGAAGGTAACCCAATTATCGTGATCATATCTCATAAAGTATTCATATCTTCTACAGATGTTGGAGGATGACGATGAGGACCTATCAGAGAGCTTTGATCCCTTAAGAGAAGGAGATTTATGTAGCCTGAAAAACCCTGTATTTTCAACAGACTTCCAGTCTGCTAAACTGAGACAAGTAAGCGAATACATTTCATTTATATGTTGTGAACAATATTATAATTTACTTTTATTTACTTTTCAGCTGTATAAAGATTTAGAAGATCTTAGAGAGACATGTAGAAGTGAAAATCGACCAAT
Organism: Protaphorura quadriocellata; assembly: GCA_034698945.1. Lineage (NCBI taxonomy): Eukaryota > Metazoa > Arthropoda > Collembola > Poduromorpha > Onychiuridae > Protaphorura > Protaphorura quadriocellata. Next base: position 1,951 of record JAQGCA010000343.1, read on the forward strand.
GGAGAAAGTAGTAGTTGTCTCTCAGTGGACCACTCTGCTTGATGTAGTCCGCTCTCATTTGTTGACTAAGGGATTTTCTATGACCACCATTTCAGGTACCGTGATCTTCATATAATTAGTTAATAATATTTTTTGTATAGTATTAGTTATTAGTTAATGTGGTATATTAGTAGAGTAGACCTAATGCTTGTATTGTGTCGCCATAATTGTTTCACATAACATTAGTTAATGTTAGACATTGTTAGGTTCATTCAGGGCAACTCCACGTTGTTTGTTGTTTGGCCTCTCGGCCTAGGGTGGGTCCGTCTCTGTAGGGGGCATGGGACGGCTATAAGAGGCACTTTTGTTTACTGAGAGATGGATTTATAAATTGTTGACTCCATCTCTCAGTAAATAAAGGACGTAGAGTTGCCTTGGGTTCATTCATTTGATCGTCTAAGAGGCCAGACAGGAAATTGAATTCTTTCCATTATTCGTTATTCTAATCTAGGACAAATCAAAGTATCGGATAGGATGGACATAATGGCGAAATTCAATAATAATCCTAATAAGCCACAAATCATGCTATTGTCATTGGCAGCCGGGGGTGTTGGCCTGAATTTGGTTGGTGCTAATAATTTATTTTTACTGGATATACATTGGAACCCTCAACTGGAATTGCAAGCACAAGATCGAATTCATCGTTTTGGTCAAACTAAAAACGTTACGATTAAAAGGTAAATTTTAATGTGTACCCCAGTTAGATTATAAAGTTTAATTCCTTATTTTTGAAATCTTCAGATATATCAGTGAAAATACGATGGAGGAACGGGTCAAGGACCTTCAGGAAAAGAAATTGAACCTAGCGGATGGGTTATTGTCCAATTCCAAAAAGAAAGTCGGTTCTGGAATCTCTTTGCAAGATATGCGCGTGTTATTTGATTTGGTTTAGTTTCTGCAAACATGGAAGCGGTGTTCTCAGATGTTTATGACCCACGTCTTTTAATTCGTGAATATAATTTTGATCTCGATTTTTGTAACTTAACTGAAATAAAATAGCGTGGCATTATGTGCATGGCTATATTTCAGTAGTGTATGATTATTATTAGAAGATAATTCCTCTAGTTTTGTTTCGTTAGATAGAAATTGCTCCAATTTTTCAAATCTGAGAATTTTGGTTAGACTAGAATGCTCATTCATTTCGTAATCGTGTCAAATAATTAACGTTTTCAAACAAACTGTCGAACAATACTATGTTGCTTTGGTGCTATGGAAAGGACAAAGTAAAGTTCTAAAAAATGTATTTGGAAAGGTTGTCTTAATCATGCATATAACTCACTTCCTTGAGGAAGTTGGAATTGTAATCCGTATCCGCTGGTGAGAGACGATTGTAAAACAGATGTATTTTAGTCGTTCTAAAAGGCATATCATGAGAGTCATACTACTAACGAAACGACTATTAATCGTATAGCTAAGATCGAACGGGAGTATAATTAATCTTTACTTGCTGCAATCTTATATTCGTTAAGCTAAAGATTACGGAACAGATGACAGCTGGACGGAACAATTAAATAATCGTGTGCTGCTCGTGTCAATTTTCTTTTAAGACTTTCAGTCCAAAGTCAGCTCTACTACTCGAAGGCGAAGATCATTACTTTCTGGAATGGGTTAAAGAGATAATCAGAAATATAGGAATTGTTCCTTCAATCACTGCATTCGGGTTTGGAGTTGAGAATAGTCTTCCGCGGATTCCCATTTTCCGTTAAATCGTCACGTTATCCACTGAATCGAGATGGGTTTCTCAAAGTTAATCACGGTCGAACCGGTTCTTTTCATGCAAATGGTTGGCGATACGCTAACTTATGTGATTTACCAAAATTTGTTCATCGATAAGGTTAGCTAAGTAATATTGTAATTCTTTTAAGTACTTTTACGAGTAGTTTGAGAATTTAATTTCACATTTCAATCAACCTACGACAGTGGTCTTCTATTATTTGTTCAGTATTTATTATTTACTCTATAATGAAACACTTCTCTATTAGAACTCAGTCTCCATTCTCTTTGTCCACTTTCTCCATTCCATGAGGGTGAATGGAGAAAGTAGAGAAAGTGATCGACCTGGAGACAATTTTTAATAGAACCCCGGCGTTGTAATGGAACAAATACGGTAATTCATAAATCTGAACCCGGAAAGTATTCCAGTGATAAGCGATTCATGTACGTAGTCCAACCTTTTAAGGCAAACCATTCCAAGTGAAATGCGTACCTAAAAAATTTCTAATTTAATGCAGCCCACGAGCTAATTTGATTAAAGTTCAAGTAATAGAAAATTTCGAAAAAGAAACGGGTGTGTTGACTCTGACATCAAATATTCGAACCAAAACATGCTACTGCAAAAAATATTTTCACCAGATGAATATCAGGTCTAAATTTGGCCCGGGACTTATTGCCCGATCAAAACTTAACGGTGCGGTGTTCAAGAGAAATTATCTTAAATTCGGGAAGAGATCGGTGTTGAGTACCATGATGTCAAACATAATTAAACAGTTTTGTAACGTGGCTTTTGGTTAAAATTAGATATGTCGAACGGAACTGAAATATGGGAAAGCCATTTGTGATCGCTACGCTGCTTTCACGGATGAAAGTATTGACGAATCAAATGAGTGGCTGATTCCAATTAAGAACCAGGTTCAAGTAAGTAATTACGGTATTGCCTACAACAGATACCGCATAAGTCGCAGTCCAGCCTATCCATGCATGAAACCAAAAATTAGAACAGAATAGAGTAAGGTTTATTTCCGTGTCAAAGTTAGAAGACATAATCATACAATTCAATATGATCAGTTCACGCCTTGTTTTAGCACCTGGACACACTACTTTCTACTATGATTTAAAATAATGAAAAAAAAGAATACGAGCAATTTTTCTACACAAGAAATAACGAATAATGGAATTGATAATAATTTTGATAACATTCAAATCAATATGATGCTATATATGTATATCAACTCGCAGTCCCACGTAGTGTTGTCGAATTCCGATGTCATTCTGGCAAGGAAAAACTGCTTCGAATTTCAAATTGGAGGTCGTTCCAAATTTTGGTAATATAATATTTGAATGACTTTTTTCCAAATCCAGAGTCTTGAAAAAATGGGACAATGGTTAAGTTACGTCGAGAATTTTCGGTCCTTATATGAAAGTCGTGCAAGAATGCTGGCGTTACATTCCATTCGATTATGTTTTTGAAGATGAATTTGAAGACATTTCGTCTTTCTTTCATTAACAGCCATGCAGTTCGATTTTTCGACTTCACCAAACTCATCTTTTGCACTTTAATTTTTAAATACCACCTTTTTAAGCACACTCACGAGGGAAGTACTTAGGTTGTAAGTAACTCAACGATTTGACCCAAACTTTTTTTTCTGAAACTCCTTGCCTAACCTTTAGAAATGTCATTAACTCAAGCGTCTCTCAAAACTTGATTTTTTTAAAATGTTTGAAATTTTTTAGAGAAAGTGCAAAACGGGGACTCTTTGTTCTCAGGATTTTAGCATGGGATATCACACGGAACTTTCCCCCAAAACTGATCTCAAGACCCAGAATTTTTTCATAAATTGAAAAAAGAAATTTTTCAAGAAACCCTTACTTTCGCCCAGTGTTCAATACTTCGCATTATAATGTTAAATGGATATTATTATCTGGCCAAAAGTGCAATCAAATATGCGAAGTTATGAAGTTTTTGATCTTCTAATTTATTATTCCACGCATTTCAACTGTTTTCTGAAGAAATTCTTGCACTTTCTCAAAAATTAGTTTTGGCCTTCTAAGTTTTGAGAGGCACTTATGAGTTAATGACATTTTTGAAGGTTTGAGGCAAAGGTCTTTCAGAAAAAGAAAGTTAGGGTCAAATTGTTGGGTTACACCCTAAGTACCTCCCTCGTCAGTAAAACAAATTCTACAGATTCATTAGCCCAACAGAGTTGACCACGGTCGCTTGTGACAGGTTCGACTGTAATTGCAGAAGCACTATTCCTAAAGTTTATTTTCTAAAAAATAAAAAGGAGTCTTCAGCAAGCTTCGTTCTGTACAACTCCCTGGTCGAAAACTCATTTCCGATGATAATAGTTCTTCTTCTTGGGGTCTGGAGTGACGCTAAGAGGAAGAGGAAGCCTTTGTTCCTTTTTGCACTCTTTGGAAAATTCTTACATTCGTTGGGACTTTTACTCAACGCTTGGTTCATGGATTGGCCGCCTATGCTTTTACTTCTGACCTCAACGCTACCGTATAGCTTAGGAGGGGCGAAAGTTGTATTTCATATGGCAACTTACAGGTAACTTAATGATAATGAATCAATTTTTCTTCCGTTTCTTGGATTCCGTTTAAAATATGAAAAGTGTATGAAGTATCGATGTCCCAATGTACTCGGTAAGAACGAAGTCAAAAATTTAAATAAAACGGATTCAAAAACTTTAATACAATTCCTGGTCCTTATTTTGGTTGTTGTCACCAATAAACCGTAATTATTTGGTAATCTGCTTTACTACAGAACAATTTGATAACATAAAATGAGTGGAAGTAAATTCTAATTATTCGGAGAATAATAATATTTTGTTCATATGTATTTTCCATTCAGTTATATTGCCGATTCGAGCATTGCCCGCCATAGGACATGGCGATTAAGTATCGCAGAAGCTATTTTCAATGTGGGAGCATGGATCGGATTAGCGCTTGGGGCTCATTTGTATAAAGAAGTTGGATATATTTGTGTGTTTGGCACTAGCGTCGTTTTTCACTTCGTCGCCATCGTGTACACAATTTTCATTGTACCAGAAATCTCAGTGTGCACAGAAACAGCTTCTAGATATCCTGGTTTAGTGAAAGTTGATGCAAATGGGTCCGGTAATGGTAAATCAACGCCACTCACGAATGGCAACAGTAACAACCTGACGATTCGAATCAGCAGTTATGGCAGTGACAGCGATTTGTCTGATGCTTACACGTCCGACTCTGCCAACCGAAAATCTAATTCTACTGCTGCTCCGGATAAAGTCGAAACTGACCCTCTTATTACTTCGACTCCAATAACTCCCAAGTCATCTCCAGAACAGAAAAATCATAATAGACGAGATTCGATAAAACATTTAGGACCGGAGAAGAAATCGGTTGTTCAATATATGTATGGGACGTTCAGGCCCGTTTTCAGAAGACGGAGTAATCACACAAGACTCTGTGTCATTTTAATGGGAGTTATCATGCTCATGTATGGAGTGTCTGGAAATGGTAAGTCATTAAACTGCTTTTCTGAGTCAATTCCAACGGGGTTAACTCGTACTTTTTCATCCATACCGTTTCATAATTTATATTGCAATAATACTTTCTGATAACCTGCATGTGCACGACATTTTCTCAGGCGAGGCAAGTATGACATACTTATTCACGAGATATAAGTTTGAATGGAGGGAACAACAATTCAGCTACTGGAGGATATTCGATTCTGTCATGACGGTAGGTAAAAGAAATGAAACCATTAAAACACGAAATGACTTCACGCCAGTTTTAATGGGGTAGCACGGGATTTCGACGATAGTTTACGCAGTGAGATGAATTCAGTGGGGTGACTTGCGACGTGCCCACTAGAGCAGAATCCCTAAGTCCACTATCTGCCCAGTGGCCAGGCATAACTCTAATCCGAGTGAGAATCAATCAGAAGTGAGATCAAGATAAATGTCTCACTTTGTAAGAAAAAAATACAATTAAGTCACACGGAGGGAGGAAAAACCAAAAACTCCACAATCATAAAATGTTCAATTCAGTTAGTTATACTCAACATTACGGCCACAAAATGCGATCGTAACACAAAGGACATAGGCTACAGGTGCGAATTGAATTTTTGACATGTTATAACCCGAAAGCGTACTAACAACTTTTTGTAAATGTTCTACCCCAAAATGTCTGAATGATTTGGCCGCTAGAAATTTACGGGGAGCATATATGCTACATCTATGGTCTAATGTATCACCCCGTATATTTCTAGCATCCAAATGATGCTACTTCTCGGAGTACAACATTCAGAGAAAAGTTGTTCCGCAGGTCAAGGGTTATATGCATATCCAAAATAGAACCAATTCGCACGGATCCACAATTCCCGATATGGTTACACCCGACATAACTTCGTATTATTGGTTTAACAGGTTCTTGGACTTGGAATAATAATGCCATTATTCACAAGGGTTTTCAAATTTTCGGATACTCTGACTGGTGCAATTGCAGCTTGTGCACGGTTTTGCGCGGTGTCTTGTATCGCCTTCGCACCAGTTCCAATATATCTATTTGGAGGTTTGTGGGAAATACCATAATTTCGGGAAATATTCGATATCTGGACAGGGTTCTGGAAATATTATTTTTACAGGTTCTGTTCTGGATATCTTTGGAGTCCTAATGCCCATAGCCGCAAGATCCCTGGCCTCAAAGTGCGTCCTCACAAATGAAAGAGGTAAAGAATCTAGAAAGGCGACATTAGAAAATTGGAATTACTAGTTCTAACTAACTCTTATTCTCAATCCTTTAAAAACGCAGGAAGAGTATTTGCATTTTTGGGATGTATCGAGGCCGTTGCTCGATTGGTTTCAGTGCCACTTTACAGCGTGGTATATGCTATAACTCTGACGACTCTCACGTCGACAATTTATTACATGTCGATGAGCATGTACTTTACAATCATCGTGATATTTGGGTGATTACAATTAGAAATAATAATTGGCTAAGAACGTTGTAATTTTAAATAGTTCCGGCTAATTTCTCTGTTTTTGATTTACCTTCCACAGATCTCTATACATCGCAAAAAGATTGCATGTGATTGAGTATGAAGTGGAGACTAGACAATCTGTCAGTCAAACTACTGTCAAAATATTAACTAGCAGTGGTGAAAACAATCTGTGCAGGCGGTTGAGCCATCCGTAGCTGACGTGACGAGAGGAGTCAAATCAAATTACTTTTAAGTCTAATCTTAACTCTACATAACGTCATGCCCAAAAGCTTAAAAACAGAACATAATAAGAAGACGGAATAAACAAGGACAATAAACCGTTTCAAGCCGAACACTTAATGACGTTATCGCAGAGCTTTACTGAAGTCCATAAGTAATACCACTTTATTTAAACTTTTCCACACCTTTAATACAGATCAATAAAAATGTCAACCCACAGGAGAATGACAGCAAATAAGGAATACTCGAAGCCAAAGCTTTCTAACTGCTTGACTTTTCTTATAGTAATGGCTCGTTACGTTGAACCAACCGACGTGTACGACCACGACCATATGGATGTATTTCTTCCGTGTACGTAGAAATATGGGATTCGTTAACATTTGATATGACGTCAGGTCTGGTATACGTGTACCTCAATAAGTTCATTCGGGAATCGTTCTTAATACGAACGAGGCTATAAATTATTACTAGTTTTATTCTTAACTCCTGAAACATGCCTCTGTATGTATAATCTTCGTGATTAATCCGAACGAAAGGAAAGTGAGTTAGTATCGTCTGTAAAAAATTGGGAAATCGAGAAATTGATCAGTATGCCACATTTCACGCCTTTAACTTTGTTCGATTTAGCCAAAGATGCACTATTAATAAAGACAGACAATTAGAACTATGGACTTCATGTCGACGAAGAATTAATCTAGAAAACTCTGCTTAAATTCTATGCCCGCTTTAGCTAAATCGACCGATGAAATGGAATCACTTAAGAGGAAGTCAAAGACTAAAACTAATAGTAAATTAGAAATTACTGTCGGTGCGGTGCGATATTCCTGACATGAGGGGATAGAGTTCTTAGCTGTGATGCGGCGTGAGTCAATTGAATTGTGGCCTCAGGATGACCTGCAGTCGTTACCATACATTCCCGCTCCAAAACCTGATGTAAAATTAAACAATGTAACGTTCTATTAAAAATGACAAAATATTACCCAACCTGTGCTAAAGATTCCAGCATATCCATGAATCCCAAGCAAAGAGCCCATCCCCGCATTCGATTTAACTCCTGTATAAACACCGAAAGTTAAATTGTTTTGTGTTCCACTGTAACTTCTAAATTACAATTTCACTCACTTTGTAAAATTGAGCCGTCTTTTCTGGAAGTTTTCGGGCATGCCTGAGTAATTTCTGAACGTCTGTGTTAATTCCGGTCGTTGTGAGCCATACGGTCGGATTAGCGCAATAGCTTTTCTTCTCTTCGGTTTTAACGGGAAATGTTGGAAGTATATCTGTTGTCTGAGACGCAGACACGTTCAGAGATTTAAAATACTCATCCTTCGGGCCCAAGTTGTGCATTTTCCCAAGCCAAGGCACGACATCCGTTCCTTTCAAAAATTATTAAGAATTCCAGACTTAAACTCTGCGTGAATCTTAAAGATTCGTGAGTATTTCGGACACTATAGGTACCTGAAGGTAAAATAGAGAGCATCAGGTTGGATTTTTTTTTATTGTCCGCCCAAGAGTAAATGAACCCGTACCACTCCGGTCCAACTTGGCAAATTGCGCACAGATTTTCAATCTAGTACAATATATTTATCATATGATTTTTATAAATTTTAGGACTGTGATACAGTCCTAAACTGCGACTCACTATTATTACGAGCAAAGTTCTTGATTAATATTACTTTTAACGCCCCATGTAGTAAAACACAAAAGTTTGGAACTCTCCCATCCGTATCATCATCCAATGGTTCATCACTTTTCCCATTTGAATATGGTATACCATCTGAGATTTGCGGTAGAAGCAACGTGATATATTAAATTACAAATGAGTTAAATTAACATTAATTTAGCGATTGACATTGACATACATACCGGTCGTTTTCAGAGGAAGGAGGAGATGACGCGAATGAGCAGGAGGGCTTGCCAAATCAGTCGAATCAATCAAACCAAGAATATCAATATTTGTCGAAATTTCGTAGCGTCTCTCTTCCGATCGACTCACAAAGGGTTGTGGAGGTGGACATAAAGTGATTTTAGACGACAATTGTCCACAGTGTAAGATTCCTTTGTAAGGAGTAAAATCTTTTGCGCAGAGTTGAGCTACCGCGCTGTTGCATCCCTGCAGCCAAAAACAAAAGAAAGCACACATTCTAAATTCTAAACCATGGTTCAAAGCTATTTCCGATCTGTCTTACTTTTGAAGTTAAGTGAATTTCGGGGAAATATACGAGACCATCACCCGCCGTAAGATCAATTAGCTTTTGGAGAAGCTGGCAGTTCTCGGTGTAATTTTTGTCTTCTGGATCACCTATGAGAAATTAGGGGACCTCAAAAATTAGTAATTGTGGCAATGCTGGAAAACATTTAGCGGACTTACTTAACGACAAGATGTTCATTTTTGTGGGGAAGGTAAAATGGCCAAGTCGTTTGAGTGATTTACTTAGGGAACCATTTCCAGAGCCAGGTGAACCATCGGTAATTAGAACTATTTGTACTGGAACCGTATTGCCCCATTGGTTCACAACAACTGTTTGTATTCCTTCCATCATAGCTTCAAAATTACTTTGATCATGAAATGTTAGTGAACCCATCGCTGAGCGAATTGTATCGAGCTCCCGGGTGAAATCAACAATAACTTCAAAGAGAGTCGAAAACGTAAGCTAAAATTATTTCGACAGTCCAAATTACGAATGAATTGAGATTACAAAATCTTAATAGGTACAGATCTTCATAAAAACATACCAGCGTTACAAATTCGAGTTTTGAATGGGCCGAAACGTGATCTAAGAATTGCTCAACAGCCTCAATCACAAGTTTCTTTCTTGTTGGAATTTCATCCTCAGACTCTGCTGTCATACATCCAGGAATCCGTCTACACATCGAGAGCGACACATCAATCGCGATCACAGTAGGCATTCTAGGTCTTCTGACTATTTATTTTTGCCCTAAATTAAGCAAAACAATTAATCAAAATTCAAGGTCTCAAGGATTTTGAGTACTTCTTATTAGACTATACTACCCTTGGTCTCGGAGTAAGGTTTTCAGGTTAAAAATCTTCGTAACAAATTACGATTTCTGGATCTCTTACTCCTTCTTCACTACTCATAATGTGATACATGTTTGGAATTAGTCAACTTGTTACAAATTGTAATACTCTCGTACTAGAATCGACATAGAGCCCGCAAAAATAATATTCAAAATATTGCATTCCATGAAGTCAATTATAACTAACCAAAGTACTCGCAATACTCGCAAATAAAAATGGGTCCATTCTTATTGCTTACTGCTTGCTTACGGTCACAGGGGTGACCCCGACCAGTACGAAACACCTGTATGATTTTATGTCTATTAATAAAAGAATGATACAGATTGCAAATCAAATTGCGTAATTGATTTACAGAAGCGAAGTTAATTATTAAGTTTCGTCATCATTAACCCATACATTGACGGAACACACATTAATGTTGTATGCTTGTATGTATTGAGTTGAATGTTTCAAAATTAGGAAATGCAGAATGCAGACTACGTTTAGGTCGACGATCGTTCGATCCCTGTTCAATAAATTATTTTTGATATGCTGTATACTAGCATGAACCCATGAACAATCTGTCTGTCAAGGTTACATTAATCCAATTTTGTAATCAATCTCGAGTTAAGGGATTAACATTTGTTAATCTCAACCCGATTTTGTTGAACTTGCATGACCACACGTCTCATTCCACCCCATTTTATCCACGACGGGTAAATGGAACTAACAACGCAACGGCAACGGTACAATATACGAAATACGACTGTCATTAATTTGTCCTAATGTGCCCCATGCAAAAGACACACTTTTCTAAGCAAACATTCAGTATTTGCATAATCATATTTATATTATTTGCACACATTTCAAGATATTTTGCTAATTCCGTTTCCCTTTATCAAAAACGCATTTCAGACCCAGATGCACACAAGAACGAATATATGATGACATGAATACGTCAATTCTAGAATGATTCCGATACGAATGAAGAGTGGAATAAAACAGTCGACAATCATACAATTATTTATTTATCGAAATGTGTATTTAGGATCTGTTATTGTCTCTGTCAAAGATATGAAACAGGTGAGAGCGCTCGTATTAATACGTATTGTGTACCCTTGAAAAGAAAAAAACATATCTAATATCTACGTATTTAATGTTTGCTTTTAACATGAAATCAACGGGAAATCCCGCTAGTAGTATATGAGAATTCAAGTAAGTCAATCTCGTTAAATAACATCGCCTGCTTGTCTGACCATCCCGATAAGGTAAAAGGACGAAACACAGAAATAGACATTTGCCGACATATTTCAATGAGTTGAACTGAATGAAGTGTGCAAGTCAAGGTTGTTGAAATAGATAGTGGTTATATGGCTATCGCATGATAGCCTTTATAATTCTGCCCTCGGCACATGGTCACTATCATTGCCATTGCCATTATGTCAATCCATTTAATACTCGTTTCTATTGCACTTTTGAATTGCAAATTGCAAGCATGAATGTCTAGTTCATCTGCCTCATCCGTATATTAACTTTTATGATTTCGCGTGATAACGATTACAGAATCCTGAGTTACAGAACATAGTATTCAATTACTGAATCAAAACGATAGCTTACTGTCGATACTCGATAACTTATAACTCATGTTTCACCTCCTACTTTCCCTAGTAATGCAATAACTATGGAAATTATTTAGCATTTGAAGTGCTGGGCTAGTTCATCATAATGAATATCACTTTTGCGCATAATAAAATTGAACAAACTCATAAATTAGCTTGTAAATATCAGGATAGATAACACTAATGTTCAAGTGTTTTGTAGTTACAGGGAAATTCAATTCATATCTAATTCTTCGGGAAACAAAACAAACGTGTGACTTGACCAGTACAACGTGCAACCTGTATGCCCAGTCCAAGAAATCACAGTTATCCAAATATTGCTCAAGATTTACCCTTCCGCTTCTGACTGATAATCGTCTTCTTTATTTTTGTGGAATTTAAGCTTCTCACATTCAATTCAATTGTACTTGGCAGTTTCAGAGGACATAACCCACAGTGAAAAAACTCAGTGTTCGTGTAGTGATAATGACTCGCTCAATATATAACAAAATCATGTTTTAGCACAGAACTTAATTTCCATACGACATTATTAGTTAAGGTTTGAACGAAACTGTCAGACAGGAGAGTGCCGTTGATATGTGAAAACTGTTTACTTTATTGTCGTTACTGTCATAAAATAAGTGAAAAATACTTCGAACATGGGTTGGTCTAACGTGGTCACAGTCGAACCTGTGATGTTCTTACAAATGGCAGGGGATACATTGACTTATGTCATTTATCAAAATCTCTTCATTGACAAGGTTTGTCATATTGTCATTTTCTTTTCTAGCAACATCATTGGTCATTTCAAAAAGCTAAAACTAAAATAGTCTTTCGAAAAATTACAGAGACATGACATTAATAACGGAAATAATTCAAAATCACTTGTTAGGACTTTCGTTCAGATCCATACATTTAATCGTAATAACTATTGAACAAAAAATATTTAAAGATTCGTGTGGTATCTGAAGGAGATATTCACATATGCTGAAAAAGCGAGTATCTCATCTGTTCTGACCCTTCATGGATCAATTAGATCATCCTGATTTCTCTACTTTCTCTACACAGATAGATTCATTTATGTTAATTATGATTTATTAATTCTGATTCTTCGTTATCTCGTTATCGATTCTCTCTATAATTTGACTTAATGACTTCTTAATTTAATCGGATTAGAATTTGTATTGGTTATCACAAGTTAATTGAAATGAATACATCCATCAATCAACAGATTTGCCAAATAGACCTGAAGTACCCTAAAGCCATCTGTGACGGCTACGCTTCATTAAGTGATGAGCTTGATGACAAAAATCAATATTTGGTCCCGATAATGAATAAAATTCAGGTAACACTTTACATCTCTGTATCTTCAAAAAATGTTAAATGTTCTCGATTCTCGAAATAACTAACGTTAACCCTACCTTCCTACCTATTAGGAAGCATCATCCGGATACGTCCTTTTTAATTCTCTCGTAGAAAACTCTCTCCCAGTTTTCCTCGTTCTATTCCTGGGAGTGTGGAGTGATGCAAAGAGACGAAGAAAACCACCACTTTTACTTTCACTCCTTGGGAAATTTTTACGTTCATGTGGACTGTTTCTAAATGCCTGGTTTATGAATTGGCCGCCGATTTTACTTCTTTTTACCACAGCTCTACCACATAGTTTGGGCGGAGCGAGCGCCGTATTTCACATGGCTGCTTTCAGGTAGTCCATTCGTTTAACTACTTATATTAAAAAAGGAATATCCATGCCAGACCAATTAAACTAAACCTTAATTTAATCCAAAGAAATTTCTTAGCCTCGTGTAAATCTGTCAGAACGGATGATAAAATATGTTATTTTAATCTCACAATACGAATACGACTGATGTTAGTTATAATATCAGTGACACAAAATATTTAATATATCAGAGGGTGATCTAAACAGATCAAACAAGCCAATGTCTTTCAGTATTTCAGTGTAACAAGCTACTCTTCGATTTCACAAGATAAATTAAATTCCAAAATCGCTTAAAAGACACAAGAACACTGTCGGAAGACTTAAGGCATAATACAAATCTACATTATGTCATTCCAGTTACCTCGCAGATTCGAGTGTTCCAAGAAGCAGGACATGGAGGCTTGGAGTAGCCGAAGCTTGTTGGCAACTTGGTTCACCTGTCGGCATTTACCTCGGTAATAATTTAATTAATTCAATACTATCTGTCGTAATAGTCCATATTCCAATTTCCAAACAATTCGGTACAATAACCAATCTTTACCAACAGGTGCCTATCTTTACCAACAGGGGGGATATCTTTGCGTATTTGCGACCAGTGCCACATTTCACTTGATTGCAGTTCTCTACACCGCATTTATTCTCCCAGAAATAGCTCAACCAAAACCTCCACAATTTACGATTGGGAAACATGGATGGTACGGGACCGGAGGAATAACTACAACTCGGATCCCTGCCGGTGGGAAAAGAATACGTTATTACAGTGAGAATGAAAGGGAAAACCGAGATTTGGAGTCCAATAATAATCCGGATCCTGAAGAGACATTTTTTGAAAAGGACTCTTTACTTCCGGTTCCTCCAGCATATGCTCCCTACTTCCATAACTACAGAACAGATGAAGAGGATGAAAGTGAGGAGGAATCTAGTCATGAACACATTTCCGTCAAAGATTTCATTGTTGGATCCATGAAATCCATTGTGAGGGAAAGACCTAATCATACACGCAAGTGTTTACTCTCAATTGGACTCATCATGCTTCTCTTTGGAGTTGCTTATCAAGGTAAATAAATACAAAACATGTCGGAACAGTAAAATCTAAGAACTCACTGGCCGTGTCCACCCTCCTAAAATTCATATCAAGGTCAATGTCAATCACGTCATTCTCTTATAGTTCTGTAGCTACTCTTATCCATTTTGTTTGTTGTCTATATGGTTTAAAACACGGAATTTCAATATTTTAATTACTAGGGGAAGCCAGTATGAAATACTTGTTCACAAGGAATCGGTTTCAATGGAGAGAACAACAATTCAGTTTCTGGACTATATTTGAGGGCCTGATGGTGGTACTCGGCCTTATTATTGTCATGCCTATTTTTAGTAAACTTTTTAAATTCTCGGACCCACTTTCCGGTCTTATCGCAACATTTGGACGATTTTTATCAAGAGTTTGCTTCGCATTTGCACCTTCAGCAAAATATCTTTATGTCGGTAAGTTTAAACAATGCGGACATAGACCTTGACCGCTAATATCTACCAAAAAGTGACGCAATCCAAACCTATTTAAATACTAATACTAATACGGAAATATGATTTATCACTTTAAATTCAAGGATCCGTCATTGATGTTATGGGAGTCATGGGGCCTTTATCGGCACGTTCGCTTGCATCGAAGTGTGTCCTTCGAGATGAAAGAGGTTAGGTCACGTAACTCACCAAATTGACAATAAATGTTCATTCAATACAAATATTGACCTAATTTTTTTTTATCTTAGGGCGAGTATTTGCTTTTCTTGGCTGCATCGAAGCCTTAGTACCTCTCTTCGCGGTTAGACATATACTTTATTCAAGTTGATAACGACAATGATTCGTGTCATGTATACTATGTTTTTTTCAGAAATCGGTCGCACTAAACTCTCATAAAAAATAGGGAAATAAAATGAACACAGACAATATCATCGTAAAATGGCAAAATTACACTGTTTGGATATAATAGCATCATTACACATACCTATATATCAAAATAGTCATTATTTTAAAATAACATTAACATAGCTTGTTTGTTTTTCTTTTAGGTTCCCCTGTACTCTCTCATTTACTCAAACACTCTTACCTACGCTCCATCTTCTATTTACTACGTTTCTTGTGGGATTTATTTCTCAATTTTTATCATATTCGGGTAAGAACAAATTTACAAAAAAAAAATTAAAGTTTCGAAAGATTCAACAAGTTAAAATTTTAATCCTAGCGTTCTCTTCGCCGCACTCAAAATGAAATTGGTGGAGTTCTCAGGGACCGATACAACAGCTCTAATGGGTCCCACTGCTGAGCAAATAGCACAAGGTGGAAATATAGCTTATCATTTTAGAAGAACAAGTCTTTCATAAATTTTATAACTACAGTTGATAATGTTTGTATTACACGACTCCGGGTCGGTTTTAATTTAGTTAGTTATTATATATTTATTGAATTTCTAAAATAAAAAACCAAAATCACGCTCATTATATTATTCTACTCACTGAACTGATAGAGTTTGGTGTAAAAGTTAGAACAATTACTGTGCTGAACTGTTTAGTATTAATTATTTGTTTAAAAGTACGACTTTACAAATAAAGATAACCACAGTTTTTCAAAAAATACATTTTCATGGAATTCAATATTTTACTGCGCCTTCAGGCAGGCAGGGTTTGGTCTTGGTCGCATCATCATTTCGGGTACCATATTTAAAAAAAAACGTGCATACGTTTAGATTTTTAGTTCTATCCAGTGTCAACCAATTCAACATAAAATAATAAAACTCCAAACTCCAATAGAAGAGGAATCGAATTTGGGTGTGGAAATAAATACCTATTAATTTTTTTAATTACCTTGCTGCCAATATAAAATATATCTCCGAGTTTGAATGAAAAGTCCCAAATTGGAGCCCTCCCGTATTTACGAGACACTTTGGTTCAGCTATTCCGTCACTTTATTCGGCTAAACGTACTCAAATTATGAAAATGATTAGAAAATGATTTTTACAGTGATCTCCAACAACAAAACCAATATTTGAAACTAAAAAGTTCAAATCAAATAGATATAGAAATTGAAAATCGGTTCAATTCCCGCATTTCGTCGGACGAATAATGTGCCGAGTTTAGATTCAAATCATTACCCGGCATTTTCATATACGGAATAACAGAAAATTGACAATTCGGCGATTTCTTTTGTTTGCAGTTGATTTTGACACAAATTACAATTCAGTGCCTATTATTACTAACTGCAAAAATCATTTGGAACTTAAAAACGAGAGCTTTGTAATCTTTCTCCTCTGAATTTCATTATGGAATTCTTGAAAACAAGGACGAATTGCAAGGTAAGAAAGGCATTCAATTTTAGTTCATTCGTTGATGCGAAAAGATTTTGGAAATTTATGTATTTCTTAATTATTCTCGACATGTATATCGATGTAGTGAATTTTGCAGTGGTAAGGTCAAAGTTTAATAGTTTATTGTGTTGGTTCATCTAGCGTTTTGTGCCGTATGGTCTCCAAATCCAGCAGAAGAATCCGTGGTACCCTCAAGAACTATGCAACGGTATTTCGTTTAACTGAAGACTGAATTATTCCATAATCATGATATTTCTTGACAAAACTTTGAATTTTTCTTTAGATTGGCCACACGCTGCAAGTGCTTTAACACTTGGAGAATCGAATGTTATCAAATATGGTATCACGTTTCCTCTGAGAACTGGAGTGGATGATTCATTTGATGAAAATGATTTTGTGGAAAAAACTATGTATTTGGAAATGAGTGATGGTTGCCCCTGTAAAGCGGAAGAGTACTTTTTATCTCGGGGAGTTTGTTTAGTTACGCATGGGCCAATTGGAGGTCCTTCTTTCATAAAAGCATTGTACAGACCTTTGACCTCTTATGGCACTGGTTCCGGAGTTCTAAATGTTGTCAAAGCGTCATTTCCTTTGGAGGACGGCTCTGGTACAAGCGGTACATTACCAATTGCAATGATTATGTCTTAGTTGTTTGGAAATATGTGGATTACTATTGATTTCCTTCATAGAGACTTACATTTGTCTGGTTGAAAAGGCTGGGATTTCTTTGTACGCTGAAGGAAGTTGTGAAACCCATGTTTCTCATGTACCAGAATTCCGAATTGACCGAGTTATCCCATGTGATTTTGGGTTACTGGTCATGCCTGTAGAAGAAGTTGGGACTGATAGCCAGAAAGGAATGTACGTTCTCACAAATCCGATCAAACAAGTGAGTAAAGTTTGGCAAAGGACTCCCATCATTCGAGGTTAGACTTGATGTTTTTGAAATTGAAATTCAATCTGCAGAAAATATTAGTCTTGCGTTCATTTTGCAGATTATCGAGAATATACAAATGAAGGCGAGAAACTCTTATGGACGGATAAGGACTTGTGTGTTTTCTGGAATCTAAAGTTTGATAGGCTAATTTTGAGACGCCTTGCCAAACTTGGGAAAATGGTGAGGCTTAATCCTTTCTACTTGATTTTGTCTACGCAAATTTCCTAAAATTTAAACTTTGAATACTATAGGACATCATGCACAATTCAACTTTGAACACCACCCCATTTACAAGTCAAGATATGTCAGGTCGAGGGCATAATTTTGTAATGAGCACTACTAGCTTGTTTTCACCTTTTCCCAAGCATAGTCATAGTTTGAATCAACTGCACAAGTCTGCCATGCGAGTGAACAAGTACGAACGAAATTTTTCTAATTTTGGCCAATTGGAGGTGTATACGTAATACGTAAGTTAATCAAAATTAATGACTCAATATTTTAGGGAGGGATCATCGATTTCGTATTGGCCAGCATTTGATTTTTCAAACGCCAGTCTACCTGGTCTTGGAGTTGGATTTTTCCCTCCACATGTGTGTGTTTACGATGAACCAGAAGTTTATTTGAATACACTGTATGAAATTGACATGCCCAAAGGACCTTGGAGAGAACCTAGAAAATTTAGATTAATGAGTTGGCCTGATGATCCAAATAAACTTGCCCTTTGTTTCCTCATAAAAAATCATTTGTACTTGGAAGGTGTTGATATCAACAGTGGATCCAAACTTTGCCGTTATGCAATGCTAAATATCAGTGATTTCGCGTGTCCAGCGGAAACTAAATCTAATACTGGTTTTCGTTTACCTCTGATTGTGATTCTTCAAACTGATGGAAGTGTGAGACTCTGTTGGTTGAATGAGAATTTCCGTGTCGTTCTTGTGAGTTTAGTGGATTATAGTTTTCCGGAGGCGGACGGTTACACTGTTAAAAGTGTCGACTACGTGTTTTTTGATGCATGTAGAATTGTTTGTACTCTTGAGCCACCTTTGGGGAAAGATACTGTAGGAAAATCTGAGGAGCGAGGTATCATTGAACTCAGAAATTTTGCAAAAGATGGGCTGATTAGGCGTTGCTTCCCCGCAATTAAAGCGGAAGTCAAAAGCGAAATTAGTAGTAAGATACTGGCAAAATTCGTAACGACTGGTGAGTCAGAGAATCCAAATTCGGACTGGGATGATTTTGTCCAAGTTGTGCTTGGAATAATTACTGAAGAGAGTGGAGAACAGCAAGTTATCATCGGAACGAAAATTGTATCTGCGTTAAATATACTCAAGCAGGTAGTCAACTTTTTTCACATTGAAAAATTCATTTGTCCTATTTGTATCAAGCCGTTTTTAATTTTTCATTTTTGGTGTAGGACTTGAAAATCAGTTCTAATTCTATACATTACGTTCGAAAAATTTGTGAATTCGAAAGAATCATATCCGGTTTCCTTCAGCAGAAACATCCACAAGTAAGATTGAAATTATTTAAGCTCTGGAATTCCGAGTTTGCTTTATAGTATTGCTCTATTTCTGTCAGGTTTGTCTCGAGACTATTTCCTCATCACCGTTTTCAGTGTTTTATAAATTTTTGCACGAGAAGATCGTTCAGGATCTCCCAGAATACGATCAACTTCCTGAGGTCCTTCAAATATTGCTTGATGATCCTGACACAATCAGTAACATGGAAACCCTTGCTAAAATTCGAACTGGAGAAGAATGTTTAGCCCCAGTGTTTGAGCTGCTTCTAAGTGATGTTTTTTATAGAAACAGGCTCAGTATGACTTTCGATAAACCAGAAAACATTTTAACTATCATGGGTCGAACAGATTATTTGAGTGGAGCTAATATGGAGTCTTCTCTTGAACCGGATCAAATCATCAAGGAAGTAGACGAATTTAGCGATGATCCGCCCTGGACAACCCATATATTGCACAAGGTGGGTCCATAAGATAGGGATTGTTCAGTCTAGTTGATGTTGGTGTTTACTAGGATGTATAACATTTCTTGTTTGCGCAGAGAGTGTTTTCAGAAGATAGAAGATTGGAAGAAGTGTGTAGACTACTGGATTCCGACACACCATTGATTATTGATGTTGACCAACGTGCTGAAATGTCAGATCATGAATTCGTAGAGGAACAGGAAAAAATTCTTTTACAACAAGTGCAAGTTGTGTTATCAGCTCCGGTCGGAAGAGCCGGTTTCACACTCCGTACTGAAAAGAAACGTTATTCCAATTTGACCACAACTATTGTTCTGCCCAAGTAAGGAAAGCCTTATTACAGCTGTGGGTCCCAGCCGAGGAACCCCCAATATAACATAACATTTTCTTTAGATTTTTCAGCCAAACAAAGTGAATGGTATGAATGACCTCCACGGTTTTCTAATGGAATGGAATGACTTTATTATTCGAACTTTGACTTTACTTCAATGCCAATATTTATTTTTTAACACTTCAGTCCAGATTAAAATATTTTGAATTAATCTGCAGCTCTGAAAAAAAAATCTGAGATTGGGAGTCCTTCGGCTGCCACCCATATTGTCTGAAATATTTAGACTTGCGATATACCTTCCAAATTATGTCGATGTGTTGGATCTTTTGAATCATGTTATTGTCGACGAAAAATAATTATATTTTTAACAAATTCAATTCAAAGGCTATGTATTCTTGGCAAATGTTCAACAAAAGGAACTACTATTGAGTTGACAGATACGGATGTTCCGGCCACTTATACGGCCTGGCCTAATTTTCACAATGCTGTTGCCGCTGCCCTCTCAGTCCGATTTAGCGATTCACCTGCTGACGCATGGTATGAACTTTCATGGTTTTATCTTCACAGTTTGAGTACATTCTAATCGTAGATTTCAAATAAGGTTTGCCTACAACAAAGCAACTAGTCAAGAGGGACCCCAACAGGCTGGAATGGTTTTGGGTTTTGGACTAAATGGAATTCTAAATTCAATGCCTCCAACATTAAAGCACGAGCATTTAGCTAGGGAGAATTCTTTCACTTCCATGTCAATTCTCCTTGGACTAGCTGCCAATTTGGCGGGTTAGTTTCTCATGTTCATGTTCACTGTGAAGTGATGAATTCTAATTAAACCGACCATCAGTAATTATCTGACATTATATTCAAGGAACGGGAGACATGTCGACCTGGAAATTAATTAGTCTCCACATCGGCGCCATGCTTCCAGCTTGTACTACAGAGTTGGAAATTCCAAGACTTGCAACGTTGGTTGCCCCTTGTGCCCTCGGTCTATTATTTCTAGGAACTCACAACAGTCACATTGCCAAAGTTTTGTTGGGTGAAATATCCAAGCGTTTTAGTCCATTGAGTGTGTTTGCTGGCACGAGTGCAAATAATTCAGCAGCCAATGTCAACACCAATGAAGTTAGTGGTGTTACAAGTGATCGTGAGGCCCATTCATTATGCGCTGGCTTTGGACTCGGCTTCGTAAGCTTAGGGAAGGGCAGAATCAATCATGGGAACTTGATTGAAGACGGATTAGATGGAATTCTTCGAAGATTTGTCGTTGGGGGTCCGAAACCATCAAGTATGAATCAAGGTACGAAAGTCTTTCATTCAAAGTCAATCCTTATCGCGCCGCTGGACCCTTTTATACAAATAAATAAACGTTTTTGTAGAAGACGAAGATGGATTCAATCAATTTGGTCAAACTTTGCCCTCCATGTGGGAGGAATACCGTTGTTGTCACATTGAAGAAGGAGAAAACGTGAATGTGGACGTTACTACCCCATCGGCAATCATTGCAGTTGCTTTAATATACATCAGAAGTGAGTAAATGGGGAATCATATAATTTTCAACTCAAGAATTATAATTTTTTAAGCAGCCATATTATTTCAGGTGGCAATGAAGCTGTCCTCAGGTGGTTGTCACCGCCGAGGACTTTACATTTGTTGGACGGTGTTAGACCGGACTTACTCATGCTGCGATCTCTCGCATTAATTCTCGTCTACGAAGATGTAAGCCATTTTGATGCGGCCTGGCTCGAACAGAATGTTATGCCGGAAGCACTACTTAGGCATGCTTTGAGACCTGAGAGCAATTCCCGACTTGACCATGAGAGTATAAAGTAAGGAGAAGAAACAAAATATCTGGAGACCTGATCTAAAAGCGATACTAACGCAGCTTTACTCTTTTTACTCAATTTCAGTCAGGCCTGGGCAAGTATTGTTTGTGGATATTCTTTGGGAATGGGGATTAGATATGCCGGTACTGCGGATTATAAAGTAATACAGATGTTATGGCACTACACAAATTTGATACTCCAAGTAGCAACTCCAGAAGCTAAATTAGCCGAGTATTTTCCGAAAAATTTCCTCGAGTCATGTGTTTGCACTTTGCTGGTTTCACTTGCACTCATTCATTCAGGAACAGGGGATGTGGCAGTACTTAAGTTATGTCGATACCTTCAATCGAAAGTGGCAGCCACCCCAATCACAGCTTCGAATAATACATATGGCTTAGAAATGTGTATTTCAATGGCGACTGGAATATTATTTCTGGGAGGTGGTGCTTACTCCTTGTCAAATGACGACAGAAGTATTGCCGTTATTTTAGCATCGGTGTTTCCGAAGTGGCCAATAAACGCAAGTGATAACAGGTAAATTTGTGAGTTCGTGATTTGAAGAGAAGCTAAACGGAAGTGGTATTCAACTAATCATGATATTTTTCATCTCAGGTATCATTTGCAAGCTTTACGACATTTATATGTGCTCGCTGCTCAACCTCGCCTCATTTTACCAAAACCAATGCCGTATGGTTCCAAACTCATGTTTCGTATCGAAACTATCGACGGACAAATTACGAAAGCAACTGCACCGGTCTTACTGCCTCCGTTTCATTTGATTCGAAAGGTGAGAATTCGTAATAAACTTTCAGTTAACGACAGAATTTTAACTTTCAAATACAAAAATACAATAGATATGGATGGACAACTCGGAGTTTCTTCCTATTGAATTTACCCTCCCTGAGGACTTGCCTCATCTAAAGAGAATAGTTGAAGGTGGTGGGTTTCTTAATTTAGTGAATAAACCCATTGGATGTGCAGACTATGGATTCCTTAGACAAATGGAATGGCGACAGAAACATGTGAGCGCTTAGACCGTGTAGTGTCCGAACTTCACAGTCAAAATGGGTACAAATTGTTAATATGAAATTTTTGTATCTTGAAGCAATTCCACCCAACATTCGATACAGACCAGCTAACTCGGAAAGACGAATCTGATGAGATAAATGAGTTGAATAAGTGCAGTCGAACAGCCAGCTGGAATGGAGTCAATGAAATTGTCTCTCCATTGCTGGTTCTCCGAAATGTAAGACTGTTGTTTATACTATACAATCATCGCTCAGTTTGAACCAATCTCAACCAAAGATTGACAAAAGTAATCAATGTATGCCTTTGAAACAGGGTAATGCTGATGACGAAGATTGGATTATGCAAATTCGAATTCTGCAGTCATGGACCGCGAAAAGTTTAAAACAAAAGAAACCGACATGCTTAACTGATGAACAAATAGGTCCTCTTCTCAAGATGGCTGGTGAAAATCTGATGGTAACGTAATTTTTAATTCATCAAATTGCTCTTTAGGTATTTTTTTAATAAAGTGCAGATCCAGGGCTTGAAATACAGAAATACATTATCGTTAAGAAAATTTGCTTCCTTTATTTACGTTCGTAGAAACGCGGTAAATATATACAAACATATCCATTTCACATCAAAAATATTAAATATGAGTACTACAAATTGATAACTTTTTGTAAAAATATATCATGCAACGTATAAACTTTTGGCTATCAATACATACTCTAACGCAGTAAACATGATTGATTAGATTTTTATTTAATAAACACTGATATTTCTCATTATCTGGGCACATGATTTTATTTACGCATCTCTCTATCACTTCAGTTTAGTATGTTACCGGCCTCCAGTACGCGGTTTATTATCATCACATTTTTACGAAGATTTCGAACAATTTATAGGAATAAATTAATTTAAGTCGTAATTAATTGTAATTGTGTACATTACATGCTATTACTATACATTCGAAATTTAAATTGTTATAATTATAGACTAATTAGTGGTCCGAGTTAACGATACTCACTTACAAACCAAAACCAATGCGTCTTTGTAGTGTGACCTGACCTTATTGAGTTATTGACATGATAAATCCAATCCAATTTAACGAAAGGGCAATTCAAGGTATTTAGTAGGAAGCACTACTGCGTCGTCCAAACCGTAACTACACCACAACCAAAATGAACAAATCAGTCTAGGTCTTTTTCCTATAGCAATTAGCATTTATGGTCACAACAGTTTCGAGTCCAACTAAGAATGAAAGTAACTATTCCCAATAAAAAAAATTGGAGAACGGAAGCAAGAACGAAACTGTTGGAATCCCATCATGACAGATAAGATAACAAAGGCAGGTAGCAAAGCTATAGACTAAAGTTTGGCAGAAGCGTACGCATTAGTGTTGGACATTTCTGTTTCGATTCTCAAGGTAAACTCACCAGAGAAAAACTACGACTCGGACGTACTCCAATCCGGTCAAAGTCATCTCCAATGCTTCTAAGTTCTTGACCCACAGAAGATGATGTCTCTTTAACTCCAGAGCTGCAGCTCACGGAATGTGTTAAAGTACGACGTGTAGCAAATGGAATTTGTACGGCATTTGTGCGAGGAACATTAGAAGATAGGGTCACGCTCGGGCTTCGCACACAGAAAGAATTACTTCGACGACGATATATGGGACTTGCTGTGTAATTATTAGAATAAGGTTCAGAATTAGAATATTTGTGATAAAAGTTTATCCACACGAAGATAAAAGCAAAAGCAGTTTACCCGACAAGACATCCGGTTCATCAGAAACTTGGGTCAATTCCTCTGACGATGAAGTAAGATCTTGGCAGTCTTCGTCGATTGGCGGATCTGGGAAAATAAAATGTAAATCTTCGGTAGGTGTTTGAGTGGCAATTGTGCGTGACACGTCTATATATGACACTCCACCAACTCTCCAGGAATCGTCTCCCCCTCCACTCGAACTTGATTGATTTACCGTACCGTGCAATGGTTTAGACGAAGATGTCGAATCGGAATATGACGCACTTCCTGGAAGCGGAAATCCACAAATAGAAGCCTGAAATGTTCAGGTGAAAGATTACGATCCACCGTAACCAACATCAAAGTCAAAGTACCATTTTAATTTTTTTACCCTTCTACGTTGGAATAAGCCTTGAGTAGAAAATCCCATTCCCATTCCTGGTAACATTTCTACCATTTGCATTGTACTAAAGCCGTAATTGTTGGCGACTATCATTTCACACCTCCTGTGCACATTCATTGTCCAGCCTGTTGCTGATCTATAAGTCTAAACCAATAATTGATTTGAGTCAATCCAATCAACACTCTAATAAAATAAAGTGAAAATATTAGTCAAATATTCCTCACTTTCTCTGCGTACTGATCTGTTGACCTTCACTCCGAGGATCTTCACTGCCTGATTAGTCCAAGGAGGAATGATCCGGGATGATCATACAATGTGGGGTAATAGTTTGTTTATCGATGCGGTAGATTTACACCGAAGGGTTGCTCGAACTGAAATAAAAATAATTGCTGTAAAGGAGGTCAAGATGTCAACATTGTCAACTGTTTAAAGTTTGGAAACTCTTCGTACTCGTACTCTTCTGGAATACCAAAATCCCGATATAATGAAATTGAGAATCAATCTTTACGGTTTACATTAGCTCTTGTATTCTCATTCGTAATTCCAAGATCTATGAACATACTTCCTGAACAAAGCGGTTATGAATGAAAACGTTATTCTCTGGATCAAAGTAAATGAAAGGAATTAAATGTTTTGTGGAAAATCAGCTTACCTTGACATGGATAACGTTGGTGTCCCAAGTCCCTGTTAATTTGAATTCAATGAATTAATTCTTACACTGATTAAGTAAAGTGTAACAATTTAATAAAATACACGAGTGGATTGGAGGGAAAATATTATTGACTACCTACACCTTACTCAGTACAATGATCAATGAATGATTACTCACCAAATGAAATCAGGGGAATAAGAATGCTGTATTGAACTAAGAGTTGGTTGACGTAAAAATGTGTCCATGTGTCCATTGATTTGATGATGAACTCTTTTCCACATCGCCCTTGGCTTAGTCACATCAATAAAGACGATAACTGATTAATTTTATCCATGATTTTTGAGATGAATGTGTCTGGAGAAAAAATTATAGATAAGTCGATTATTGAACTCTTGACGTCCGTATTGATTGTCCTTTTCTTGGAGGTATTTGGTTTCCCTCGTTTACTTACTTGTACAAAGAATTGGATGACCGCCAACTGGAGAAAACTGATGAAATAGGGCGCCGATTGTTTGGTGTCTGTGACCTGATGAGAAGAATGAAGACGTCTGACTGACGACACAACTTGAAATGTGGATTTGGATAAGGAAACACACTATCTGTACGTGGCGGGCGCGGGCGGTGCGATGCTCGTGCTCGTTCTGTCCTGTTCTCTAACTCAAGGAAGGGGTCAATTTATTTCGGGAAATCAACTTGTCCTTCAGTCAACATAAACATAGCCAGGGTCCCCACAAACTATTGCCTTCTCCTAACCGAATTAAATAATTACAACCAATGTGCTTTCATTATACATAGTAACAATGTCTTAAATCCGTCCTTACATGCCGATTGTTACTTACGGCTGCGGGGTTCGTCAACACCGCTGTATGCATCCGATTTTAAAGCGTAATAACTCCGGAAATCCTCTTTAAGAGTCCCTTCAAAATGCATATTTACCCCGACTCCCTCTATCCGGGCTGTAGGGCGGGGCAAGACGTTATGCACCTCCCGATAATGTGTTTAGTTGATTGCTTTTATTATTGTTTATAATGTTAGCTTCGCTGTTGTCAACATTTGGACTCGAACCGAGACGTATCTCTAAATGTTAAAGTGAGGCCAAAAATCACTGACCTTACATTAAAAAATTAGAAAAGATAGCCAGGGTGACTACCTTTTCAAGATTGGCTAGGAGTATAGGAATCTCAAATAGGGGGAGGGGGTCAAAATCGATATTCTTGGGAAAATCACTAAAAAGGGTACGTCAAAGGTGAATACTGTACTCCTCCCTCAGTCCCTTCCATCAGTGGATTTTTCAAAAGAATACAGTTTGGACCTCACTTTGTCGAAAAATCGCTCAGAATTCGTTTTCTTATGTTCTTCTCATGCCGATTTCAACTCACGGCCAGATGAACATGCTGCCAAGCTTATCAGATTTTTAAGCGGAATGGAGTTTCTTAGATTCTTCACAAGATTTCTTTACAGAATTCATATTTTACATTTTGCGGGCACCATTTTGTGGGTCAAACGCTGCGAATTAGGCTTCCACGGGATACTATCCTTAAACCTTTAAATCCATTTTATGAACCAAACTACTTGGATGTCAGTGAATAAAGATAAATTGAGATAATAAAACATCTATGTAACATAAGTGGGACCCTTTATCCAGGAGACGGACAACAGTATAGCAGATGGTTAATGGTTGGCTGCATTTGCGTTCATTTGGAGTAGATGGGTAGATTTTGCCTCCAGCTCTGTTCATAGTTCGGGCAGTTCGTTAACCATTAATCTACACCTACAGACTACAGATGCATGACTCCATCATTTATACCAGTCCAAAGTGGCACTTTAAAATTACAATTACAAACTAAAAAACGGAATCCCACAATAAAAAATCGGAAGAAGAAAAATTGAGACGGATAAATGCCGTGCCGGGCAAAAATGACAGATTCCACACAAATCACTCGAACGTTTCGTCTCGGGAGATAACGTTCTACAAACGTTATGTCTATAGCTCGAGCGTAGTCTGCTTTTACGTCGGAATTAGGGCGAATTAGAAAAATTAAGATGACTATTATTTACTTGAGTTCCTATAAGTTGACTAAATTAAGTGTGAAACTCTTTCCTGTTCTGTTCAACACATAGTGGAGGAGATAATACGTACAATAGTGAGATATACATTTTACGCAACATCTCACTGCGAACGAGCGGACGATTGGGAATCTAAAGAGTTATTCCGGTTAGATGCGACAGGTGGCGCAGACGAGCGCTTTACTGGAAAACGGAAGAAAAAGGCGTACAGGGGTGGGCAAATCTATGTGGACAGTTTGCTAAAGAGTATATTTCAAGCAATTTGAGTTGAGAGAATCTTGAAAAAAATATGACCGCATCCTTGGAAAAGTTGGGACAAGTGATAAGTTTTATAGATTTTTTGCAATCAGTCATGCGGGCCAAAATGGCCGCGGAAGGTGAAACACTATATAGTGACAACATTTTCCAGGCGCCGTCCAGAGCCGTTGGCTTTCTTTCCTGGAGCCTTTGTTTCAGATGTCCGAATAAAATCCATTGCACCTGTATCCGGGGATTTAACAGGGATTTCGGTGCTTGAAATAATTTACCATTTTTTTTAAAATCGTAAATCGGATGCGTATTAGGCTTCTATTTTCCTTATCGACCCGGACCCGAAAAAAAGACCCGGACCAGATGACCGGGTCCTGGTCCGAGAAATTTTTATGACCCGGACCCGGACTCGGACTCTTGCTTGGTTACAAACTTGAAGGGCATGGAGATGTATCTGAGGTAATATCCGCCAGAGCGATTGACCCCAAATGTTGCACAAAGCTTCACGTTGGCGTCGCGAACATGACCTATTTCCAAATTCCAAGCAGATTTCGGTCGATCTCTCAAAAATGATAATCAAGAATATATGGGACCCGAAAATGGAGTTCGGGTCCGGGTCCCGGACGCGTATTGCCAAACCCTACTGTATCTCGGCACTTTTAGCCGATTAGCCAAAAAACCACGACACCGATAGCCGCATAG
>JAQGCA010000344.1:0-30395 GCA_034698945.1 Protaphorura quadriocellata
CTGGATATCTGGTTACAAAAGACGAGAAAGTCCAAAACTTCAAAGCCTGCATAGTTTGACTTTTTACACAAAACTTATATTTTCCTGAATTCTAGATTTCTCCGAATGATTTGAAAGGCGATTTTTTTTAACTTCCTCCGAGCACTGCGCGCAAACCCGATTTAGTTAGTGAATTTATTTGATTAAGGTCAAGAACATCAGTTTTCACTGTTGTCAACATTCCGACCGGAAATGTTTCAGACTGAGCAGAAATGTTTTGAATCAAAATATTATGGAAATATTACAAGCATTATACAATAAACTAGGATGACACTTTTTCAACGTTTTGGACTTGTCGAAAATGTATTTTCTTTCAATGACGAGTTAACTTGCCAATTTAATTTACTACAATCATGAAACGGTTGTACGAGTAAGGTAGTCAACCGTCTACTGTCTACTGTCGAACCTTGGGCTCGAGCTCGAATGCGATGAAATCTAGAAATGCGATAATGCATGTTGGGTAGTGTAAGAGAGTGGAGAAGAGCGGCACCCAGTATTATGGAAACTCGATCTATTCATAAAATCTATTCTGGTGCAGAAGAAATTGAGAACTACAATTTTCACTGATTCCGATACATGTAAACATAAAAATAAAAATTTACTTTCTTACGACCAGAGTTCGTTATTGAAAAAAGGGATAAAAGACTCTGGTCGTAAGAAAGTTCAATGAGAGATAATTGCGTTTGAGTCAAGAGAATCTTTCATAAACTGCATGTACGTGCAACCAATATCTACAAAATCAAAACGTCCAGACAAGATTCGATATTCAATAAACAGTCGCGCCTGGGTGACAGCCCACGGAAAAATATTGGGGGAGTGGTTGAGAGTGGTTCGGAGGTTGAAGAGTATGAAGAGCTGTAGTAAGTGTGCGATGGATTTGTGTAGAGTGGTAGAGAGGTTGTATAGAGTGGTTGAGAGGGAGTATAGAGTGGTTGAGAGGGAGTATAGAGTGGTTGAGACGGAGTAGAGAGTGGTTGAGAGAGAGTAGAGAGTGGTTGAGAAGGAGTAGAGAGTGGTTGAGAAGGAGTAGAGAGTGGTTGAGAAAGAGTAGAGAGTGGTTGATATAATATAGATTTTCAATGGCAGTCTTATGTTAGAGATGGGGATGGGGATGACCACATAACGTTAAGAGACAGGAATGATGACCACATAACGGTAAGTTGTGAGAACGACCACATAACGTTAAGAGGTGGGGCGGACCTCATAACGTTAAGTGATGGTGATGAACACATAACGTTAAGAGATGGGAATGGCCACATAACGTCACGTATTTGCTCGAATAGCAGCAGTATCGTGCAAATCAGAGAGGACGAGTGGACAGTATGATTTTCATTGATTGGAATATAAACGTTGTCCAAAATGCCGCACTTGAGAACCATGTTTCGTGCTTCAAATTTGTATGCCTATATTATAACGAAGAGCGGAAGGCGGTAGTGCATAGTGTGAGGTGAGAGGTCTGAATAATATAGGATTCTCATGTGCTGCCAACTGTGTTCTATACGTGAAGAACGGTTAGTTTTGGTGTGGTAGTTGTGACAGCAAAGAGGAGCGCGTGACAGACAGACAGACGGGGGAGGATTTTATAAGCCCTAACAGGACTAAAGTCCACGGGCTAATAACCCTGAGTTCAGAATTTGTTTCAAGTACGCTATGAAATGGAGGCGGTAATGAAGTATTCGTAGCGTAAGTGCAAAGTTGGCGTTACTAACCAGCGTCATCGGGTACCGCACTTACGAAATTTGAGACTACGTAGAGTAGACTCAAGTTCAGGAACGCTTGCTCAGTTTTTGCTGCTAATGTGTAAATTTAGTGGCTAAACCAGAATGGACGCTCGATTTTAAGTAATCCAATGATGGGGATGCATGATGCATG
Source organism: Protaphorura quadriocellata (assembly GCA_034698945.1). Lineage (NCBI taxonomy): Eukaryota > Metazoa > Arthropoda > Collembola > Poduromorpha > Onychiuridae > Protaphorura > Protaphorura quadriocellata. Next base: position 1,912 of record JAQGCA010000344.1, read on the forward strand.
CGTATGGTAGTGATTGGTGTTGGTAATAGAATTGTAGGGCACCTTGCCTTGGTTGCATCCGACACAAACAGTTTCATTTTATTTTATTCCGTGATAATTGTGTATACAATATTTTCAAGTTTATACACAATTTCGAACGAAATTCAACAAAGTTCAGACGCAATGTAAGTTGAAAATCTTCCAGGTTCGTTGCCTTGTATTATCTATTCAGTTGAACTGGCTTCGGTAGTGGACTCTTCCTCCTCAGATTTTGGTGCCTCGTGGACTTTCGAAGCCTTTGGTGGTTTCACCTCTCCAGATTCTGCCTTTTCCTCTGATGACACAGCCTCTTTTCGAGGGGTAGGGGCCGAATGAGGGCGTCTGTAATAACCAGCACGATGATGTCTTCTTCCCACTACTCCTGCTCGGCCAGCCCCAGAATATCCTAATCCATGGTCCACAGCTGAACGATGACGATGGCGATCATGGTCACGAAAGCGCCTGCGATGCTCTCGATAATGTCGGCGAGCTTGGCGATCTGCGGTGTCTTCGAAAGTCCCATCCTCGTTGCTACCATACTCCCCAGACGGCGGCTCACGAAACATGTAAAATGGCCATCGACGAACTCCAACATTGTGTCTATCCAAGACTCGTGAATCCGGTCTCAAATCATGTCTGTTTTCGTGTTCAGCGCTGACGTCTTCCGCTGCGTGATCAAGATGATGTGTGTCAGCTGTCCAATTAAATAGAAAATCATTAAATCAGAACATAAGACAACGCTATTAGAAATTTATAGTACCCGCTTCAAAGAGCAAGCCCAGTACGATCACTATCCCAAAGCTAACCAATAGCTTTGTCGAATTCATGATGTTTAGAAAGCAAGAGCGCGATATAAACTGAGAGGGTTAAAGAGTGCAGGGTCTCTGTTATTCAGTTGGAAGCGAAAGTGTCCTTCGAATTTTCCAATTTAATGGCTTCGATCACGTGTTGTAACATCGCTGACGCATTACATTTATTGCTTTTAATCGGTAATTTCGAAAACAATACGTAAGCACGTTCGTCTTCACCGTTTCGTTTCACTTGCGGTATGCAAAACATAACTGATATTAGTAGAAATGACGCATGAAATAAAACTGACTTTCAAAACAAGTAACAGAGAACTTTATTTTATTGAAATTCGACGTCGTAAAAAGTAAATGAATATCATATAGTACACAATGAAAAATAGTGATAAGAGAAAGTAATACTCGAAATCGGCCATGGTCAATAAATCGCTTCGATTATGAGTCATATGTTTGGGAAGTGACTCTGGATCAGAATGATGCTCCATGGCACGAAGTTCTGCGAAAATATATTTTGTGGGTTCAACTGTCGCAGTTGAATTCTTTGAGGATCTGATAAGATGCAAGATTCCAAGCTTGTCCTTTGAAGTGTTCACCGATTCCTCCGCTGGTAGTTCATCCGAGTCCTGCGAGTACCGCAAATTCTCGCCAAATAGTTTCGCCAATGTCTTAATTCTCCTTCCGTTCGGCATTTGTGACACCTGAGTCAAAATACACGCTAATACAACTTTTTTAATAACGTCTGCTGCAAACATTATGATTAATATAATACTCACCCTCTGACCTGTAAGTCGGTCGCAACCAGTAGCATAATGCATTCGATTCATCAACTTGTCACTTTGACGGAAGCTATTCCATCGTATACATATAATGTTTTTGTTTTCGTTCAACCGATATGTTTGGTGAACTCGATATACGACCGTATTTATGCCAACTCTTGTAAACATTCAGTTGGTTTCTGGATCCAATCCAACATGAATGCACGAATAGTTAACATAACTCATACGTTGGAAGCAAATATTTCTTGTTCTATTGCCTTACGAGGATGCTGCCTCTGAAGTAAATAAATAAATATTCTATTATTATTACTAGCAAACCTGATATTCAAAAAATATTCAAAAAATACTGTGGTTCACAAATACGGGGACTCTAAATGACATAACGGGTCTCTATGAACGACCGTCCGAATGGTTCATACTATACTATACTTACTATGCTATACTTAGCATGGTTCATACTAAAACGATACATTCATTCAAAAACAAACATTTTGGAAACCGATGCTGATATTTAAGCATAATGTAAAAAGGATTATAAAAGCTAAGGTATATTTTCACAGGAACTACAAAGGTAGTCAGATAGTCAAAGTCAACCAGTAACTCTATAATATGACCTTCACCTTTATTGCGCCTCGATTAACTTGCAATGCAAACCTAAAGCTACAATTATTTGCTAGTCCGCAGCAACAATAAGAATCCAAATTCCGAGTATGGGTCCTTTTATCCGTAAGTAAGAATAGATATTCAGAAAAATCGGGCCAGATGGTTACCTCGTATTTGATGTTTAGCAAATATTGTGATAGAATTCGGTCTGTTTGGTCTTGTACTGTCCGTCCCGTCGTATTGAAATATCATGTATTGTATAACCGATGATAAATGAATACAACGATTATCATCATTCTTTTTATTCGTTTGAATGGATTGAGCTTGAGCTTATTAGGAGGGATTATCCTATTAGAATTGATGATGAATATTTTTGTGCCACCCGCAGGTTCCTCTATCTGTTTTCCGGAGCTGAAAATTAAATCGGATTAAAAGTTTGAAATGGAGCTGCCCGTTGGATATTACCCATTCACTTTCATTTCAAAGCCTCTCGAACCATTGCTTGTCTGTGCTCATAATATTTGCCGACCTCCATTCACTGAGTTTATTTCACAGATAAACCTGAATCAGGGTTCGACACATTTAACATAATAATTTGTCTATGCTCCTACTTTTGTGAATAAATAAGACTGAATCCCTCAAAGCTGACATTTCATATCTCGGATTTTGAATGTTAAAAATATCGGCTCGAACGTTCTGATTCTCTCGATTTAACTAGATAGTTATTTTCTTCCAACGTCATGATGAGTCAATGTGATTTTACGATTATATTGTGTGAGCTATGGAATTAATGACTTAAATAAACACGTATCAATGGTACTTTCTAGCGGGTTTTCTGAAAATCAACTTTACTCGATTCCAAAATTGTGTGGTACAACAAAATTTGAAAACACAAATCAATGTCTTACATTGGCCATTCTCCTATGACCTAAAGAAACAAGACTGGAACACATGTTAGATTAGAATTCTACTGCAGAATGTTTGCATTATTAAAATAGCATGTTTTCGAGCCATTTCAGATTACTGCTTCTCTAGGTTATTTGGATTTGGAAGGATTCCATAAGGGAATTGAAGCTCAGGTTGAAATTGTGGAATATAATATGTACATAGTCTTCGTATTGAGAATTAGAGGATTTTAAGCATCTAAGGCCTTTAATTTGGTCCGTTCAGTTGAAAGCCGAAATGTATGTATTTATGAGGTTGTCTTCTCTAACAGATGGGCTCTCAGGACTTGAAGTATTTATGCTCTATTAATACTGGGTGGAGCACCTAACATTATCATCCCTGAATCCGTGTAACGAAGCCGTTTGTAAGACATGAGAAGTAAAAAAATAGATGTTTCACTGCACCACTGCCGTTATAATTCATCTCGTTCCAGGATAACTTCAACTACGGGCCGCGCCGCGGTACGTGGACCCAGTCGGTTTGGTGAAATAGGAGTTATCTTTCTAAGACTAGAGTATAAGAGATATCATGGGTTGTTCTTATGTGTCTAGATTTCACTGTGTCATGTTCTCAAAGATCTTTCGACTATTCTACTTCCAAGTTCACAGAATTTAATGTCCATTTTCATTTGGCTATGTTTCTGATCCATCAGACGCAAGGACAAACAACAATACAACAAAACGTTCAGGTATGAAATACCGAGAAGTACAAAATTCGCATTTCTAACTTCCCTTCGAAAGAGGAAGTTACAATACAATCTGTGACACCATTTCCTCATTATGAAACCACCTATCCCATAACCCCGTGACGCGGCGTTTATTGGAACGAGGCTTGTATTCGTGTCCAGGCTTCTAATAGGTCATTTAGGGCAGCTACGCCACTATGCTTCCATTATATCCACAGAAAATTGTGAACTGAAGGATTTCACCTTGGCAAGAAACTAGTATACAAATACTAAGGATGGGGTAAGGGTTGAATTTTTGAATTCTTAAACAGAATGCTTCTCCTCAGTCCTCAGAGAGTGGAAAGCGTTAAGAGTTGAGGTTTCGGTCTATGGTTAGGGGCGTCCACGGACACTGACTTTGACAAAAAAGATAAAAAAAATACCACGCTTATCAGGGGCCACTACGCATTTTAATCTCTGTTTGAAATGAGTGCATTTTTGGTAGAAAAATTTTAGTGCCACGTGGGTGTTGACTGGAAAGATATTTTGAACTGAATTTATTGGAATTGAGAGTCGTGGTTGGGTGAATAATTTTTGGATCAGTCATCTGAAAGGTGCAAGTTTCTTCCTTCATTTTTTCGAGGATGGATGGGTAATTTGCACGCCGTAGGTGAACTTAATTGCTAGTATGTATGTATTAATATGCTTATCATTAATTCTGTCCTGGTGACAAAAGTCCTAGAAATGACATATCAGCGAAATCAAAATCTAACGAAGAATGATTGATCCCATGTTCTCATTATACTGAGGTACCGTAAATAGTCTTGGTTGGCAAATACCTTCTACGCCCTGTCAAAATGTGTAATAATATCGAAATAATCTAGAATGCATCGAGGCGCAATAACAGCGTAAAATACCGATCGCAGAGCCGGGTTACTAATTAAACGTTTGTATTCGAGCTCGGGTCACTGTTCAGCACCAGGTTTGTAATCGGTATTTTACGGTGCACTTATGATTCATAAACTTTGCCTTGTCTGTAATAGAAATTTTTTAGACTTGTGAGTGTTTCAACAGAAGCAAAGATTCTCCGAACGACTAATAATTGTCTTGGGTAAACATAACAAGGTGACAAAGGATGAAATGCACGACACGACATTCAACTCAGGATGATGCTGTGAACAACTCTTCGAGACTGTCATTTAAGCCTTCCGTGTCACAGATACCAGAAGAATGAATTCGTTTTTCTTTAGGGGAAAATGAGTAAACATTATTATATTTGTGGCACTACAAACAACACTTAGAAAAGTCTCTTGTATGCACATACGTAAGGGAGTTGATGCGTATTAAAAGATAAATAACGTTCATAAGTTAAAAATCGAGGCGGAGTACTCGACTAGAGATGAATGTTCGTTCGTTCATTTGGGAATACCTGGATTTATTATTTTCCTTTTCCATGAATGCGAACATGATTAAAGGATGTGCGAGATGACAGGCTGGGATGCAGATGGGGCATAGGAAATCATGCAGAGATTCTTCAAGTCCAGTCAAACCTTCAAAGGCCAAAAAGAACCCATGGGTGTGTATAATTTTCCACGTAAAGAAAATTCCAAAATGAATCGAAAGGAAAAGAAAGGGAAAACGGCATGGCAGGCAGGAAGGAAGGAAGTCCTTTTCTTTTTTTGACAGATCCAAGCCAACCCTAAGCCATAAGAAGACTTTTTGTCCTATTTGCTTAGCTTTACAGCAAGTAGTATAATACATAATTCATGGTAATGGTCTAAATAGAACGGTGTAAAGAGTGTATGTTCCAGCCTTTGTCCAAATATTTTCAATCCACATGAATTTCCCACACCCAATTGTGCTTTACATTTTAGATTTAATATCTTAATCACAAGCACTTTGTATAGTTGTATACTCCTAGTAATCGATGCTAAATATCTTCGAAACTTGATTTATCGATTTCAAAGAATTAAAAAAACTAGGTTCCTGGGCAAAAGCGCTGTGAAACCTGGTTATAACGTTGCCTAGCTATAACAAACAAATCTTCACAGATAAAAATGTCTGATGAAAATATCGGCCACAAGGCAACACGCTCTCGAAGTAGTGTACTTTACTGAATTCTTTTTTCTTTAAGTGCTTTTTCCAAATGCACTCACACATACAAGTGTACTTACTTTGTTACTTTCTTTCCTGTCGTGGTGCGATATAACGAGGCTTAACCGTAATACAACTGGGTCCGAAAACGAAATATTGAATATCGTAAGATGAATGACTACTGTCTACATTATACTTATCAAGATAATAACAGAAATTCGATAGGACTTCAACATGTAAAATAAAAATAGACGAAAGTTAGGATTGGAATTCAATCTTTCCGGATCCGATCCGGAGGAACCCGTACTCGTCACCCAGGCCAGGCGAGAGTTTCACCTGTTGACCAGGTGTGTTTATGAGCCAAAGACGACGATCTCAAGCCAATTCAACTCAATTCAAGTCATTCAGCTCAACGGTCGGGTATTTTATATTTTAAAGGACCCGTGCCAAGCAGAAGTTGCCACTAGGGCAGACGGTGGGAAACCTTTTCCAAACTCTTCTTCCAGAATTCGGGAGCTCGGATTTCGTCCCAGCTTTCTTTTCACCGTCGGATTTATTCTTTCGGTGTGAGGATACGTTTCAGGCGTTCCAAGATACAAGTTTTTCTTCTTACGAACACTACCGTTGCAAACTGTAACAAAAAGAGAACACGCGACAAAAAAGGAGAAACATTTGGGTCCCTTTAAAGAAAATAAAGGTCACCCTTTAAATGTTATTCCCCTAACCAGGTGATTTGGGATTTCTTGTGACATGTACACATTGTCCTATTCACTCGACGACGCGACATTTCGAAAACCGTAAGGGAGATTTTAAATTCTTCGGAATTTGTTTCCGATAGTATGTTGAGAAATATTTCTGTTCAGATGACTTGGATCCTAAATTCATCTTCTACGGTAACTTGTTACTCCAAACGGACAGTACATCCTAATATCGCTTCCCATTCTGAGATTTAACAACGGAAATTTTTTGCTTGTATTGCAGAAACCACCCCGTTATAATATTGATTTTTTTTTCTAAGGGACCAGAACACTCTCTCGGTTTCTCGAAATAACGTACGAATGCTTCTTTGAAGACAGCATTCAAACTAACAAAATTCGGAAAGGTTTAGGATATTTCTATTTAAAACAGGCAAAAAGAATGTTTGGAGTCATTCTCCACAGGCTAATGCCTGTGGAATATTATTTTGCAAAGTTTGTTGCATTATGATGGGTGGATGGATGATGATACGCCTGCTACCTCGCTATGTTGTGGGCTTGTTGAGATGTTTATAAGTATATATCCAGTTTAATGAGCGATTACAAATGCAATTTTTTGCCCCTGAGGGACATAATACAGCTATGTTTCGAAATAGCATCATAAGAAGCTCGATAAATAAATATTTCCAAAAGATTTTAAATTTGTTTAGGATTTATCATTCTTTAAAATTATCAAAAAGTTTAAAATTCACGTGTACTGTTCATTCAGTTTAAAATTTACGACCTTAACACATATATGTTATTGACCGCGGGTCAAAGGAGTTGGAGTAAATAATGGTTGTCCAGAGAACTGAAGCCCTTTTTCGGCATGACTTCAGAATTTTTTTTTCTCGGTGAAGCTCTTCAGGTTCTGCCATTTGGTAAAGTTGTAATTTTATAATTTTGCATGTAAGTGACCCTAATTGGGAACCATTGTACAAAATTTCAGACTGAATGGACAAGTGGAACGGTCAAACGAACTGGCGAGGTCAAGCCCAAAACACTGCGCAGGTAAATCTCCGTGCTAATTTGTTTTGAAACCAGTCCAGGAAATTTTTTAGCCGTTAAGACTAAGCCGCGTTCACTCCCCTGTGATGTGTGTCTGTCACTACAGCCGCGTTCACTCCCCTGTGAGAAACTTGATCACCACCCAACCAGTACTTCAAGATCTGTGAAAAAAATCAAAATCTTGTGTGACACAAGAATGTAAAACAAAGAGTGAAAGAATGTGACGTTTACATGCTAACTAACCAGTGCAGGACTGAACAAAGTCATAAGGGCTTCGAATTAATTGTACTCTAAACAAGCAGCACAAGGGTTGAAGGGTGTCTCCGAGTTAGTTGTCGTTAAGACATGAGATCCCTTCAGTCACTCTTCTGTTCGTATTTTTTATATGCTGAGAGGCACAAATACCAAGTCCTTGTTTTATCTCTCTCTCTCTGGTATGCAACAAGATTTTGTGTGCGGTCCAGAACAATTTACATGGCACGTTAAAAAAAATACCAAGTACCTACAGCATACTGGGACAGGGAGAACCCGGGTGCTTAAGAAATACATGTACGTGTTGTGCATTTTTCTCTGTAATGGTGTACCTGAAAGAATAAGTAGTCGTAGTAAACGGAACGGTTGGTCCAGCCAGGTGAGTCTGTGAATCGAAATCTGGAAGGAAGGTCGTCCAAAGATCCCTCCCTGAAAGCTCTATTTTAAATTACCAGATTCGGATCTGGATCATGGTGTGAGTAGAGTCCCCTACTTTTTGCCGGGTCTGAACAATTTTAATAACACACTGCGGTCTACGGGCAATCATCTCATTCGTCCCAGAAAAACCTTTCCCGCAACACCGAACCGATTTTTACTACCTTTGCGGAATCGAATTAAATTGAAAACAGGAAGGACCTCTTTACATCCCGGCATTGTCATTTTACCCGTGACCAACCTGGCCAGCCAAGTATATTTGCCCCAGTCAACTAGCCCGATTTTATTGTTGGCAACTGTATCGGGTTACTTCCGCTTCCGTGATTTTATTCGTTTCATTTGTCCAGGTCCGGTGTGAGTCCAGTTTATTATCTTGTGTCGTTCGTGTGGAGCTATTATTGTGTTTTTTCCTTCCGTCATTCACCGGCCAAGTTTTATGACGAGTCTTTCTTGAGTACAAAACACCCGGATTTTAGTGGTACATGTATTACATATTTGTGACAAAGTCACACAATCACATTCCGTGTTGTGCATTACCTGTCAGTAGTGTCTAGTGTCTACTGTCTACCTGTAATAAACTTTGCACGCCATTCACTCAAGTCGTAAAATCATGTCATTGTGTATTATGTAGTGTCAGCCTTCAATCACAAATACCGTAAACAGAGAATACCACTACCAGTAAAATCTCGTTGAATGGTTTTATGTTTACGTACATTGTTCTTTTTGTTCGAATGACCATTTTGAATCAAGTGTGAGTGAAGTGCAGCAGTTTAGTTATTGACCTTTAGTGTATGCTTCCCACATCAAATTACTCTTCTGGATTTATAAGGTATGATTAAAGCCTCATCAAAATGAAAAATCTCTTTTCATCTCATCTAATTCTTAATACATTCATGGTTGGCAGCAAGGCGTCATGCATACATGCATACGCCTTCCGTATAAATATTACACAATATTAACGAAGAAATGGATGACCCGCACTTATACTTGCCCTCTTTCTCTAAGCTGACAAGGGAAGTTCATCGCCTGATTTTTCTACTTTCTATTCCTCTTATATTGTGAGCATTATCATTTGAAGAACACGACCTATTATTTAAGCTGACTTCTTGAATCAGATACGGACACGATCCGTATGTAGTATCTCATCAAATCAAAAGGGCATGCTACGTCGTTTTGTTCGGAAGGCCAAGATCTCGTCTTATTTTTGAATGCAATAGGCGACACGCTGCTAACAGTTAATAAATCACATAATGTTGACTTACTACAAATTAAATCCGGCGACCCTTAACATGACTAGTTATTAGGTCAAGACCGGTGATCAAGTTAAATTGACAATTTTGAATATTTAAACGATACAAAATTTATTTAGTACCCTAAGATGATTTGGAGATAAGCACATAATATGTTCTATATATCATATATATTCACAATATATAGCATTATAGTTCACGATACCGTGTTATCATATAAATATAACAGTGAGTAAGATGTGAGTTGGAAGAAAAAAAATGTGTTTGGCAAAATCTCTTGTCAATTTTTTTTTCGGTTCATCGGTTCTTCCGTCGTGACGGGCATAGGCGAGTTTTGGATGATTTTATTTATATGCCGCCCGGCGACTAACCCTGCCTTCTCCTTAATAGACGTTAATAAAAAAAACGTTAAATGATGCCTTCAGGGCCCTGAATTCCTAACTTAGCCTTTTCTTCAGGCTTAAGCTCAGCGCTCATCCCTTCGCATCTTCTAACATTTCAACTTTTACAGAGTGCTCAGGCATCCAAAGATAGAAAGATACAGCACGGAGCACAGCAGCCTCCGGACTCATCTCATCTCTTAAGATATGCACGCTTCAGAATGTTCCGAATGTATCCCTACATTTGTAACATTGGATGGCATGGGGAAAAAGGGTTGAAGGAAGACCTCACGCAAAGATGTATGTGAAAGTAGTTAACTTACCTGAGCTTCAGTCATGCCATGCCATCCCATTACATTAGCCCAAAGGATATGCAAGCACGCTTAGAAAATAAAGTACATAAGCATTCAAGCATTTTCTCACAAGTCAACTACTAAATCTATGCATGCAATTCAAATTCAACGTGGTCCCAGTAGTAGTGTCAGACAAGTTTCACATTCTGGTCAGGAAAGTTAACCCAGTCAGTTTACTTACGAAAGGACTGTTTGAAAGTTTGAGTGAAAATTCCAGGATTCGGTTTTATTCGTGCCCGTTGCACGACACAAACTTTGGTGTCATACATTTGGTTTAGTTCACTTCACTTTAATTTATTTTATTTTTGCAAGTTTCGAAGATAAAAAGTGTCCGTTTAAATGTCCGTTGATTGCGCGGGTGCGGAAACTTTCCCACACAATGCTATTCAAAGGTAACGATTATAGATCATCAGGTCTTACAATGTTTACTCCGCCCATACTATTAATATTATTTTGCGATATGAGTATGTTGGTTAATTAGCATGCATGCGTTGGATGAGTAAAAGAACAACAGATGCGCTGATTATTAAACTATAACAGTTGGAAGTAAGATCAGACGCGTGCCGTCTGATAAGGAAGCTCGACAACACGTCCAAGTCAGGTTCAATGCCGCGCACGTGTACATACGTGTGCTCCATTTCCGGCGTAGATAACGGGAACGGTTTCTACCAGTCAAAGTTAGAAGTCATGTCGGGATGTTTCCCCTTCATTTCTTAGGGCCAGGATGACCGCACTACCGATCTGATCTGAGGAATGATAGATAGAATAATTACATGACTGAATGAATGAACCGAGAAAAAATGATAAGCTAAACAAGTTCTAATTCGAATTTTGAATGAGAAAAGGTCGTCAGAGTTTAAATAAATACTTTTGTTGGCACGCACGCTGTCAAATATTCCGTTTTGTCCAGCTGATAGAAATTAGACGATGGGTCATACTGTGCGGGAACTCTTGAAAAAACGAAGCTGACGAAAAAACAAAAGTGAACTAGCGACTTGGATTGGCATGTTCTTTCGGGTGGAAGTTTACTGGGACTCCACGTATTGTCTGTGGAAAAAATGAAACCATCATACTACTGACTGAAACTGACATGACAGGACGTCCAAGAGTTGTAAAGTAAAAGTGACACATGCTGCACATCGATCCGGTCCGGTTTTTTGAGGATTGATCCCAAAGTGTGATAAAGGAGTATCATGCAAATAGGAGGTTATAGGGCACAAACCTGCTTAAATGAAAATGTAACCGGCTTGGCATAGTACAAAATAGGGAAAAAGAATGACAGTTGTTGTCACCACCATCCCGAGATGTTACCCGCCCCGACGATTTCATTCAATTGCTAGTGTCAGTTTCAATCTAATTTCCATTGTGTTCAGGTGTCATACGTTAGAGTAATCGAACCGCTGAGCTGCTCTGCTCCATTGTTCCAATGTTAATCAATTTTTGCTGAATTTGTAATCAATTTCCCTAAACACAGTGTGTACACATATATATCCATATCTAGCCGCAAGTTGCCTTCCAGCACTGAAAAGTGACCGTTACAAAGTGAGGCACGACCTCGGTGGACGTAATTGAGCTCAAATCGATTTTAAGAGCAGTGCTCCGAGTTTGAGCTTGAGTTGTCGGCCTCTCTTCCTCTCATATTTTTTACCTGCTGCGACGCCTTCCCTGAGGTTTCGGTTTGAACTTTTTTCCCTTCTACAAAGTTTACTTGAAGTCTACCTACTTACCTGGTTTAAAATTATACAATCAGTATCTTTTGTATGATGCAAACATGAACAATACATGTCTGAGTACAAAAGCTGTAGCTCTGTATCACCAAAGGGTATTAGAGCCAATCAGATTCTCATGCGAGCAGTGGAAAGCCAAAGAGAGCTTCTCAGTTCTCACGGGCATCATCCATGCATGCCAACCAAGGCAGGCCATCACATTTATTTTATCCCTGCCTGGCACTTACCTGTCCTTGTGAATTTAAAGACAAGAACGTGATTCCGTGCATAATTAGCAAGAAGCAAGTATAATATCGTACAAAGGCAAGGCAGTCTCAAGACGAGACAGAGTCATGAAACCGTGAAAGAAACCGCATGGTTTCAATGTAATGACTGCAATGGTTTATGGTTAGGCTTCCACAGAGTGAGTTACTATCGTAAACGTAATACGTTTAATATACTTGTGGGAAATGTAGTTGTACAGTGGGGTTTTCCTCGAAATACATTTTTAGTTAACTCTACACTTAAACTTTATCGCCTTGGACTCTCAATTTGATTATTCGTAATGTTGAAATGTATGAATCGTATATGGATGACAAATGCTCTACGTTAAAAACTTATGCACCATCAAGGCCATTCGAAAATATCGGACACCTTTGTAAATATGATATACTTAGAATATTCCACATTACACCTTTTAACGGATTCTTCTAAAATTGTCACCGTTGTTTCGTTAAAAGAAACCGCCTTTCCAATAAAATGTGAGGTGGAGGCTCGAACCTAGGAGATGTATATTTATTACATTTTTGAGTTTTCGTCTCTGCGTCTATATATTTATAATATCTATGCCCGCTTTCTGATTTTTGTTAGCATCTACAACTTGCCCAGTTATGGCTCAGATTTGAGTCAAATGCTCGTAATGTGTTTCATAACTCATCATAATTATTTCTTCGTTATTGAAGGCTTGTTACGAACATTACGTTACTGAATATGAAATGGGTCAATCCTTTCAATTTCGCATGTGCATTGAAATAATTCTTAATTATGGGCAGGTTATTCCTGTCGATTTGCAAATGGAAAGTATAATGTTTCCAATTTAATATTCACAGGAATGCTGAAGTGGGCTGTTGCGCGTGAGGATCGTCGGAGTAACTCAACAAAGTCATTAAGGAAGCGTCGTAAACTACTCGGCAGTTCTGAGTCGAATAACAATAACAGTGTGAGCGGTAGGAATAAGAATAGCAATAACATTGGAGTCTGTAAGACTGAATTAATTGATGGTTATAAAGTGACTACGACGAAGGATGGCAGTAATAGTTCAACTCACTGTTGCAATCACCGTTGCTTAGTTTCCATTCCAAATAACCCAGCTACATGGAATGGGCTGAAAACTCGACCTCATGACATTATTGGTCGTAAAAGTTGTACCACCACCTGTACCGCTAATTGCTCCCTGCCGCCGCCGACTCATAACACTAACGATCTAGACGGTAGTGGTTCCGATAGCAAATCACTACTCTACATGAGTTTGGACCAACTTCCCCTTGCAATTGTCAAACAATATGAACGTATGTTACAGGAAAATTCAGGGAATAATAATAGCGATCCTAAAAGCAACGGCGGTAAAATACTGCCACTACCAAACGATTTCTCTTCTCTTCCAACTCGGACAAAATCACTAGAAAATGTTTCTTATGTCCGACACAATGATTCGACTAGATCAAATTCAAGCAATGAAATTATTCGACAAGCTCATAATCGACACCTTAAGACAACAACGTCCCTTCTTAGAACTACCTCTTTAGCCTCAGCAGATAAACGGAGAAAGAATTTGGCTGCTAAATATTTTGATTTTAAATATTCAAATTCACTTAGTAGTAGTTCAACGACTAGTTCCACCAGCAGTAGTGGAAGTCGCAGAGGATTCGGTGGGAATTATGACTGCTCAAAGAAATATGCAGCGTTTGCATTGTCTCCAATAAAAAGTTCTACTCTGCCTCGCCGGGGAAAAGGTGGAATTGTAAAAATCACTGGTGAAAATCTTGCCAGTGTTGCTCCGACGGCAACAGTGATCCCGACGAAACGCACTGCAGTACCCCCCGGGAGACCACCATTTAAGACTATTCATAACGTTCCGAATAAATCCACTGTGGTGATCCAAACAACTATCGATACATATCCACACGATTTGACAGATCCACAATTCCTGGAAAAATCCGTCTCTTTCGCCACAATACCAGCCACATCAGTCATTCCAAGTATTCGTTGTGCGAAAAAGTTAACATTAAAGCGGAGCGAACTTCGTAAGTTAGAGCGGATACGGAGTCAAACGGAACGTCTAAACCGGTTTTTGAAAAAGTATTACCATGATTGCTTACCAAACTTTCCCGAAGAAGAAGATGAACATTATAGTCCTGAAGAGAAAAGTATCTCAAGTGTACTGCGTACTCATTGGACTGAGGATCGGTTGAAAGAAATTAGTCAAAATTTTATGATTAACAATGAAAGTAGTAGCAGTAATACGAGCAGCAGTAGTGGCAGTGGAAGAAATAGTCCACTGTCCAAGCTAATTTGTGATCTCGAAGGTCGTGCAAGTGCAATCCGTTGGAGGAATTTTAAGAATATCGGTGCTTTCTTACCCACTCCGAATGATTCGAATCTCCTCCCAATCATTCAAGAAGATACCGAAACATCATCTATTTTGAGTGACAACAATAGTTGTCGAATACCCTGTAACAACAACAATATTGAGGAATTTCGTTGCGGGGATTCCAATTTAGATCAAAACTGTGACAATTTGAGTTATAGAAAGACGACCGCCCAGTTCAATGACGACGTTGAAGTATCGATAGAATTCCCTGTCCAAGTCAATTCTGATGCCGAAGGGTCTCTCGTGACTCCGGCGGAGCTTGGAAAATTAAAAGGGGCCGAAAAACCCTTTGGTTATGAGTCCTTTGAGAAAACACCGACAGAAAATGAACGTGCCTCTCCACACCCTTCATCTTCGTCTTCATCATCCTCTTTGGTCCATCATTATAAAGACGACCAAGACGAAGAAGAAAGTGATGGCGATATGCCTCGTACAATTGTTGACGTCAACACGGGATCTTCATGCGTCGTGCTCGAGAAACCAACTCCCAGTCAAACCGTTCCAGTTTCGGTTGGAGTTGACGACGAGGACACGGATCGTAAGAATGCTAATTACCCATCCGAAAATGAGACACGGAATTCCCACGAGTTTTTACCGTGTGAACCAAATTCTTCCCCGACCTGCACCAAACCCGAATCCGTGTCCCAAACTCCAATAAACATCAAAATACCCAAGTCGAGAGCCAACAAAAAAAGTGACATTCCTTTTTTACGAAAGGATTTTGATGGGAATAACGAGGAGAGTAAAAGACGACATGATGATGAAACTCATGGCTTCATCTCTACCCCAGTCCGAGGTCATGCCCTCCCATTCAGTATGACGACGCCTCTCTCCAGGAGAACTTTAAAAATGAGAACTAAGACTACTCCGACTCCTAAGAAAAGACTTTTTAGCCCAAGGAAATTGGTGAGAAAACCACATGTGACGACTGCTTACACTGGGAAAGGTGCGTCAGTCAACTCATTGAACATTATTGTCCTTCAGTCTCTTTATTTTTCCGTCATGGTTGGCTGAGGACAGTACGGAATGAATATTTCCTGCGCGCTTACCTTTTTTTAGGAGAAAATCTTAGTCTCAAGGCGTGAGATTTTGTTGTGTACTATACAAATACAAGTAAGCAAGTAAGCATTATGGCACTCTGGAAATTAAAATTGAATTCAAGACAGGCAACAATAATACAAAGTCCATTCATGCCGTTCTATGTCAAGGAGGATTCTGTTTATTTGTCTAAGAGATTTAAGAGTTTTCTATTAGGTCTTATTGAGTTATAACTTTTAAACAATTTTGAGATTCCTAACATAACATTTCCAAAAACTCAAGGAGTCCCATAGCCATGTTCAATTTTATTTCTTATAGTACACTGGATAGATATATGCTATTTGGAGAATAGAAAACGTGAATACTTATGAAATGACCCTCCTACTTGGACAACACAATACAGGTTCTTAGTTTTCTTCAACAGTCAATTACAAGGAACAGTATGTAGTAACTTCGCATAAATCTCTCTCCAGGGGCGACTGAGCAAATGAATAGGACTCATTTCTTCTCAACTGAAAACAAGTGTTACTGTCCTGTCTCTCAAGGCTATGGACCTACTAATGTGAACATTAGAATAATTCGATCTGGGCAATATTTCATGTCTCCCATCAAAATGACAAATCATTACCTATTTTAACTTTAAACGATCACCCTGCGCGCAATGCGCCTTGGTTTGAAAGAATTAAACATTTTACGTTAATTATCATTTTAAAGGGTTCCCTTGTGGGCAATTAATTAATTTTGTTTTATGTTCGTTCCGCTTCGGGTGAAGAATTCTATTAACGGTTCATGTGTTTCACCGGTGTACCTTTTTTGAGTTGCAATAATTATTTTGTTCATACAAAATATAAAAAGTAATGAACACACTTTAATGAAATTCATAGTTAGTGATATCCTGTAATGTTTCTCCAAACAAGATAACCAGGCAGGCATTCCAATACCAAGACAAAGTGGAATTTGCCAAATTTGCTTCAGTAATAAATTTTGTTAATCTGTAACATATTGACGTAAATTCTTCACGGAGGAAGTTAATTTGGTGCCTTGCTTATTTACCAGAATTAAATCATTACACAATAATGCATTCGCTCCGCCCGTGTGCCTACACAGAATCGTTATTCCAAAGTGCCCATGGTGTTTTTGCTTCTCCAACAAGTGCAAAAATCGCACTCAAACAATTATGAAGCGCGATTCAAGTAATTTAATGGGTCTGAGTGCGCATAAATCACGGAGCGTGTAGCATGCAATAAATCCATGCAATGCTTCGGCGTTGATTCTTCCTCTACGGGAGAATATTCATAGAAAGCATTTTAAAAAAACCCAAAGAAAATTCGTAACCCTGACGAAACCCTTGTAAGGCACAGTACAGAGCACGGCAGTACAGTGCCGTGCCATGAATTGCAATTCCAATTGACATTAAAATTAAATGAAAAAGATGAATGGATGATAGTGTGTGAGTGTGAGGTGTGGGTGTACTGATTGAGAATAAGAATGTATGGGATGTACTTATAATGTATCCGAAATCTTACAAGGGAGGCTCTCCAGGTGTCAATATGATGCAGGAAGATGATGCGGAATATATAAAATGCAATCTGTGGCCATTCGAATACATTGCAATTTGAGTAATTTTAATATTCGATTTCCGCGTTACCCCACATGCTTACCAATATCAATGATTCAATCTATCTGCTAAAATTAAATGCATTTTCCAAAAATGAAACCAGCAGAAAATTGTTGAAAAGTGTCGTATCTAAGCTTTCCCTTGTACTGACATTTTTCTGGCATTTTGAAATTACAGAATTAAATGAAATTAAAGTACTGAGTGACTTATCAAGAGTCCAGAAGAAGCCGATATCTTTCAGTATTCATTAAAAATCCATTTCGTGTGAACACGACACTTTTTGAATTTTTATATGCCGAGTGTTTGAGACGCATTTTAATGAACAGAGAGAAGCATAGACCATGACAAGTCACCTTAGGGACAGAAGTCTCCCTTGTAAGAGAAAAGATCAGAGAAGCCTGAATCCGAAGGGATCAAATGGTGTTAATGTGTATGTAATGCACTGCAATTGTTTTTACAGGTGAAGTGTTGATCCGTACTTACTGTAATGGAGACTATGTTACACTTCATGGTGAGTAAACTCCTTCAATTATCTCCATTATCCTCTTTTACGACCATTCAGGGCATGAATTTTCTTGATTCACTCTAATACGCTACCACTATGTTCTACAACAACTCCATGGGGCGCACGCACCTTTCATATTACACTGGATTTGTAGTGTGGCCAAAACTCAACTTTCATCAATAGTAAAGGAAAAACTACTTATTATGCTTCCTTACATTTTGTCACTGTAACCCTTTCTTCGTGACAGTTTATTGTTGGTTCCTCATTTTTGAAGAAGTACTGACACAAAAATAAGAGCTTAGGGACAATGTATACGTTTACGACCCGAAGAATACCCAAAAGTTGAAAGTCAGCAATAATTCGTATTGTTTGACTTTGGAATTGAGTTAATCAGAGCAACAATTGCCACAGAATTTTATAACAATGTCTACAAAGAATCTTGAATTTCGGCCCGGGTTGACAATCTGATTGCTGTTACCAAAAAGAAAATTATACATCTAAGTCAATTTATTAAAAAAGTTGTGTTAAGATCATCTCAGATCATTTCGTATAGTGTTGATCCCATTTAATTCTGGGAAGAATTGGAGCACTAATTGCGGATGGACCATGATTTCACCAAATCCCTTGGGTGGCACACCATTCAGTAACCATGTCACAAAACTGGGAACGGCAGACAAAATGTTTGATTAGTAGTGAAGCACTTCGCAAAAACGTCCTCCCTTCTTGAGGAACTCAACCAACCGTGAAATAAATTCCCAAGTGTTCTGTGAGTCCTAGCCCTGTGAGTCTTTGATATTTTAACTCAGGTATTACAGATACTCTTATAAAATAATAACTTCACCCTATAGTTGGATTCCAATGTTTGACTCCTCCGTGAACCCCCACAATTTCGGTCTACCTCCTCGAATGGAGGGAAATTACTTCTCCATTTCACTTGGAAGTTAATAATGCGTGTCTTAATTAGTTGCCCTGCCCTTACCTGCAATATAATATTCTACGTCTACTGTAATCGTTTGTTTGTGTCTTCAAGCCAGTGGTGGGTGAAGTCTGGCGTCGGCTATTTGGATTTTGACAGTTATCTCACCCCTCTTTTCGAATAACATAACGCTTGTATTTTTCCAAATGTGTTACGAGATGGTGTCTGTATGCCGTTGGCTCCAGCACACGTTACGATGTCAAGCACCCGTCAAATACTTAGACCTCGAGAATATTATTCGTTCTGTCATTCCCCTAAGGACAGAACATTTAGATTTCAGGCTTTTCTCATTGACATGAGAAAAGATTAGGCAAATGCCTGAAATCCAATTGAAGTTGTATGTAATAGCGCGTATCATGAAGCCCCGTAGATTAATGTTAATTCGTTTAGGTGAATTTTGGTGACATTTCGGGCTTATACTTGAGACTCAAAGAGAAGTGCGTAAAGTGTTCCTCTCGGGTTAGAAAACTCACAACAGCCTAGGTCTTATCCGATCTGACGTGAACTATAATTCTAAAATAATATAATATCATAAACCGGTCTCAAAACAATTTCTTGGACGCGCTACCCCTTAAAATTAGGGATAACGCAAGCGTCTCGATTGAAACGCATGGCTAGCCTAATGTGGAAACTTCATTCTTTTTTACATGACTTCCTCTTGTACGAATTTATTTGCAGTTGTTCAAGCCAAGAACCTCCAGACTTGTTATCGGTCATCATGGAAATTGGGAATCAAGGTGAGAACTGCTCTCTATCTCTAATATATTAGTCTTAAGACTGCCGTATATTATCTCCGGATATGTAGTAAATTAACCGGAAAGAAGGAGCCAAATGGTGTTTCAATTTACTCTGTGGATAAGCAGAGACGTCTTAAGTCTAGTCAGTAATTTGTGGGCACTAGTGAATTCAGGAGTAACTAAGCCGTTCTTTTGATACTCGAAGTCTATTTTGGAATTCGGATTAGTGTTGTGATATCACGCACGTTTGAGGCAAGGCACGGTCTGTGTTGCTTTGTGCTTCAGAAATTATTTAATCTCATTTGTTGGCCACCTTACGAACCCAACTAAACTATTTTCTCTGTGGCTCTCGTGTTTTAGATTTCACTTCTTCCGGAGACTGAAGAAAGTTTGACCAAGTTTGAATCAATCCCCGTCAATCCACATCGAACTTGGGTTAAAATTGATCAAAAATTCTCCTTCGAAGCTCTGCCAGAGCGCAAAGTTTTCTTTACTTTTTGGAAACGACTTGAGAAGTAAGTTTTTCTTCTGAAAAAATGTCTACACTTTACATTCTGCATGCCCTTACAAGATATCCCAAAATGCCCGAGGGAACGGAAGGTGAAAGTTTTTAAATTCATTGGAATACAGCATTAGCAAATTCAAATCACCACGTTCTTATCATCACTCGGTTATAAAAACTTGCATAAGAGTCTTGCTATCAAGGGCTGTGCAAAAACTTTCACCTAACGTTGAAAGCAAATTTTTGAAATACCCAGTATGTTCTAAGTGTCCACACAAAAAAAATTAACCTCAGCTTGAATGCTTTCACCATCTGTGCTCGCTCAGCACCTTTATACTATACCCTCTAGTTCACAGTGGCATTTGAACTACTTCCTTGCATTTTGTCATTTTGTCATTGTGTAAGTTAGAAAATTGAATACTTATTCCGGTCATTTTAGGGTTTCGTGCAAAAAGTCAAGTTGTCTGAGTCTTTGGCTTGACTCGTCTTTGTCTGTCCATTCACATTTGCAATTTGAGACAGCAGTATTTAAGAATTCAAATGAAATCTTAATAATTCTCAAACCAGACGACGTAACAATCCTATCTCGTCTAGCGAATAAGAAAGCAGAGTTACCGTTAAGAGTTAAGAACACCTTTTACCTGCGAATAGTAATATTTGACCCTGGGGCCATCTGATGAGGACATGCATTGGTACTGTCGTATCCGCACATCAGACAATTAATCGTATGTAGTCTGGTCGGTTGGCTTGGTTGAGGTTCCAGGACATTAGGCACCCACTTAAGCCGTGCCATTTCCTTTGACTCTACTTGAGTATTCACAAATGATGCACCTTTGGTGTCATTTTAGCATGTCACGACGATTGAGCTCTGAATATTTAATATGAAATTGGTTGTGCTGGGTGAGGTTGAAGAGTACGATGCGATTTAACGGTTGGCATGGACTTAGAAGATGCATGCTCTCATTGATTTCATTTTATAGAAGGGCGGGGAAGGGAACACGCCGTCCTGCTTTCTGTTCTAACTTTCCATTCTATTAATCCATCAGAAGAAAGCAGCCGTTCCTCAGACCCGCCCTTCAACACTCTCCAAGGGAACCAGACATAATTTTCTCATGTTCTCGTAAAACTCTCTCGGGTATTGAATTGCACTGTACTCTTACTCCACTCCGCTGCCTCAAGTCATCATTCACGATGACTGTACACAGTGCACTAGGCACTACAGTACAGTCAATTCAGATTCTAAGTAAGTAGGTAACTTAACTTTCCCTATCCATTCAGAAGAGTCCGAACATCCGGGGGAATGAAAACTAACCCTCCCAGAATGACCGAATAACCGATCTACCGAATCTTCGTAAACATATTCCTTTAAAATAAGGCTCGACGTGAAATAAATTCTACCTTAACCACAAAGGTTAAAATATTTCATTTCAAAATCCATACAATAATGTTTGTCGCTGTTGAGAAATGAACCACACAAATCCATCCTCGAAAATATAATAATATAATAAATATAATATATATTAAATATAATGTGATGTTAAATATAATATATATTATCAGTTAGGGAATTGAATTCCTGGGCGAAAAAATTATTTAAAATTTTAATTCGTCGAGCTTAAATGAATCCTTATATGACTGCATAGTTTTACAGGTAGATCGAAGTATACGCCATGTTTCTAATACGAGTTTTTTTTAAGCCACCCCCCCCCCACAAATTGGATCTGAGTACACACCTGATTGAGAGTCGGTCGGGTTTGTTCGTGACGGAACGACCTCTACTCTGAAAAGAGTGGAACTTTCCACGGACTACTTTCCCTGCGTTTCGGGTTGTCCTGAATGTTCTCTCCGCTTTCCGGCCCGAAAATGCTCTAAAACTCTGCGTGCAATGTAATCGAAAATGTAAAGGCTGATGTTGTTGGCCCAGGCAGAGCTGGAGAAAGTAAAGTTCTGACGGAGAGAGAGAAAGAGCGAGTCTCTCAGTTCTCTTCTTCTTTCCCTGCATCATCAATAGCATTTTCCTCTATCGTGTCTGTCTGCGCCTTAGAACATTTTATATATTTGCGTTCAACAAGGGTTTTCTGGTGCGGCACTAGCACTAGCACTCCAAACAGAACTGAAATGGAGCTGTGAACTTCGTAGTTGTCGTTGTCCTTAGTGCTCCGCTTCTCCTTTCCTGAAAATAATGCGCTTTTTTAAAAACAAACTGCTTTCACCATTACTACACTTTCACCACTGCGATTTCTTCACTTTCGCACTCGCCCAAGCGAACGGTTGTTGTTTTTGTGTGGACAATTAGTTGGGTTTGAAATCCTCAGAAATCGTTCGTTATCATGATCGGGTTTACCCGCAGTGAAAGTGTGAGTGCACACAAGGCTGGAATCTTGTAATAATGTGTGTCCTTGTTTTTTGTGACGTTGTTGTAGAGGACGGACGACTTTCCTTGGATGGACGACATTGGATATCGGACTGAACAAGGTTTGTACTAAATAATTCATACTCCTTTCGATTTTATTAATTTGGTCGTCAGAAAGTTCAGGCCTACATGTTTAACCCTTGTCATTCCGTATTGATACATAGCTCAGCGTATTCTAGGAAGAATTTCAGACATTTTGACCGTTGAAATCGTACCAAATACTTCTCCTTTTAAAAGCAAAGTTGTGTAGGATATGCTATGATTTCTGCTTATTTCTTTGTGTTTGGAAAATACGGTCAGAATGTTGACATCAGCGCAAACTGAAATTTGTGACTATAGCTGTAGATATTAGGAGGACTGGGACCGAAAGGGAGGCTAGGTTTAATAAAACTCAAAAGCGGATCAAAATCTACGTTATGATTTGTTTCTTGGAGTCTCTACATTGACAACTGGTCTTCAGTAGCGTTCGTCGCCTTGAATGACAAATTGTTGTCAATTTAATGTTCACTCCGATTATTGAAAGAATATCGTCCACATGATTATATGATTACCGAATTTTTAATATTTGAGGAATAGAAGTGCGCGGTTGCACTTAAAAGTTTCTAAGCTACCCTTTTCCTGTACAATATATTCTGAACGTAACAATCATTCCCATGATTTATTCAATTTTACCTTGTTTACATTGCACGAAGTCATTGCACGCAATCCTCATATTATTATAATTCCTTTTGGCTTTAATTTTCTTTTTTATTTGGCGATAATTTCGATGCAGTTATGATGAATACGCTCGATGATTTCGTGTGAATAATGTTGCAATTTAATTGTTGATAATAACAATTGCTGTTTTTATTGTTGAGGACAGGACATGCACGTATTATGAAATATGCATTAAATGAGCAAAATTAATTAATTATTTCGGCGGACTAACCATTGAAGTTCAATAAAACCCTGTCAAAATAGGAAGTTACAATACCGGTTTTCAATTTCAAAGTAATGAAGGGCTCGTAATTGACGATAATGTTTTAAAGCTTAACTTAACTCAACTTTTTCGTTCTCGAATCATCACATAAAATATATATGATAGTGAATGTGTACATTCACCACACCACAAACTTTTCCCATTGTTTAATATCATTGTTTATTGCCCTCCTGTAAAATTGTATGAAGACGTTGGTCAGGACCAGAGCTTCACTCTTGTGAGGTTTGAGTATTTTTTATGTATTTCTTTTTAATTATTTAGATTTACTTAGTTCCCAGTTCCCAGGGTTTACAATTTCCTAAGTTGTACTAAGTACCATTATTCGTTTCCGTTGCCAGATACGTAGGTTACGTGGTTGTTCTTGTTACCTACGGTTGTATTTCTTATTCTATTGTATGTTAGATTGAAGTGAGGGAAAGGATCTCATTCTTGAATCCTATGTTCCCTAAGGGAGCTATGATGTTTGAGCCCGTGCCGTGTGCGTACATTGTCACGCAAACCAACTATAAACTCTAAAATACAATTCCATCGTATATGTACTACTTGAGTCTGGAGTGTCCCAAAAGGGTCACTTCTTTAGATCGGACTCCATTCGCATTGTTACCTAACTCTCGGAATTATATTTTACCTTACCCATTACCCTTCTCAAGAATACCTAGAAGGTTTAGTCGTAGTATTAAAAAAATATTGAAGTAGAGTGGGAATGATTTTGCTACTAAAAAATTAAAATGAATGCTTGCATTTGTTTCCATAAGACCTATTCCAAAAAGATGTTGGAATCTGATAGGTTCCACTTGAGTTGATGGGCGAATGTGCCAAAAGGGGTAGTTGAGTGAAGAGGGAAAAGACTACATAGAAAAGAGAGTGCCAGTCTGGAATCAGGATTTCATTTTCGGATTCGCGTGCGTTCTTATGTCCCAAGAGTCAAATCGATAGACGGCATCCTTTCCTTTCCTAGTCCTTCTTTTCCCTTCTCCTTTCATTTTGAACAAACTCCGAAGTATAGAAAGTAAGTCGTGGTGGCATCCGCATGGCATGGCATAAAGACTTGGCCTGTTTGCCCTCCACACTGCTTTCTACTACGTCTAGTATAATATATGTTAGGGATAAACCCACCATGTCAAGGAAATCCCAAAATAACTCATAATTCTTAACAATAACCACAAACCGCGTAGAAGTTCTCTAAGTGACTTGAATGTATTGTATTAGTATTAGGACAAGGTACGTTCAGTTAAATCAGCAGTTATTTGATTAAAAATAGGATTACTGGATTTTTATATTTGTCGTTAGCATGTACACTAGCTGGACCTCTCAGCTTAGTCGGTTTGGTTGGGTAACCTGGAAGAGTGGAAGAGTTTTGTTCCACCGCACCGCAGAGCTTAGGATGCAGAAAATGCAATGTAAATCCAAACCCTCCGTTTTCGAATCCGTTGTTTGTGATCACATCACATTTGCTCATGTGCTTTGCAATGAACTAAAAAAAAGTCGACCGACCGAAAGTCCGACGAATGAGCGAACGTGATTAATACTAATAATTTCAGTCTCCATAAATTTTTATTCCCCCTCCTTTCGGTTGAAAAGAACGATTTTGGTGAAGTCGAAGGATTTCTTTTCTTGGGAAGTGGTTTTCCTCAATAAACTCGCAGAGCAGATTCAATTAAATGGCACTGTTATTTCTTACATATTTGGTATTCCAAAACTGCAATCCAATCCAATCCAATTCGATGCTTCGGAATGGGGTAGAAAGTACGAAAAGAGAAAGTCACTGGAGAAAGTGGAGTGAATGTATGAATGATTTTAACCATTAATTGGTCGAGGAGTGAAGGGAAGTGCAGTGGTTTGACTTTTTGGTTGGGATAATAGTGCGGTTTGCTGTAGAACTTTGTCATGGTTTAAGAAAATTTGCATTACATTAAGATTGAGCTCGAGTCTCTCGTTAAACTTGATTTGTACAAGAGAAAGGAACAAGAGGAAACTTCACTTCACTTGAATATCGGATTAAGCAGAAACTTTTGTCCAACCCTAAGGTGAAAATTAATGGGATTTTGTCTTTGTCCTCATACACCACTACATGCACCACAATGGGATTTATTTCTTACCTTGAAATTGAATTTGAAAAATGTAGGAATCTGCATAATATGTGCATGCTGATGAGGATGACTATTAGTATGGGATCTGTTTTCTTGGATTTTGCTCGTGGGCAAGCGATTTCGCTGACAGTATAATCACTCGGTGTGTGAAGCCCTGTTTTATCTTATTAAGCATGAGGATGTTTGTATTTCTCTGGAACCGGAATTGTGAAAAGTCCATTTATTCTAAAAACAAGCATGATATGTATATGAAATAATGACTTCGTTTTCGACGTTTTGTAAAATTCTGGAGTAAACCTCCGAAATCATAAGCCTTGTATCATTTTCATAAAATATACATTTTCTAGGAGGATTCATCTGCGCAATTCAATAAACAAGAACCAAAACATTCGATCGGAATATTGGAGTTTTGCGTGGGTATGTACAAATGAAATTGAAAGAATTGGCAAATGGAAACAAATTGTAGAGACTGGATTACTTAACTCGCGCTGTACTATTTGCTTGTCCATCCAGTAGACTTGTTCTAGTTTTCGTGCGTGGCATACAAGCAATATACCGTGCCAAGCCACTCTAGCATAGTCACCCTGAACAAATACGGAACAGAACAAACTAGCGAATCGATTTCTGTCAGTTGTTGAGGCGTTGGATGAAGCATGCGATCTCAAATAAAAACTGAATAATAGTAGTGACGGTGAGCAAAACGAGGCTTAAGGATAAAGACATGTCATGGTGTATTTACCATTCTTTAAATTACTCTTACTCCACAATACGACGTCGGAGTGCGCTCCACCATCTCGTCTATATCTTGACATTAAGTGGATTATTTTTAATATTTAATTTAATTTTCCTGTTTTTCTCCCTGTCTACTCAGAATACACAGTCCTGGTTCAAACTCCGGAAAAAGAAAATGAGCACGAGCACTTATACAATTTCTTCCAAGCCGTACAATACCAACAACAACCAGGGCGGCGTCACTACAACAGACCGTCCTTCAACAATAACAACCGCAACTCCCACGACTGCAACGACAACAGCGAACGGGTTTATTTCAAAGATAGGGAAGAATGTCAATGCGAATAATACACATACACCGTCGAAAAAAGGTCATCAGCAGCCCCACATTGTCATTCCAGAGATTCCTAATACCTCAGTTCCTGACAACAATCTTGAAATGGATGCACTCTTAATGATGAATGAACCGAGACAACAACTCCAAACATCTTCGACAATGGATAGTGGAGTTGAAGATTGTTGTAGTTGTGAACCCTGTGAACCTTCCTCAGGACCACCGACAATGCTTCCCCCCACCACTGGGAGTGACTCTGATTTGGAAGAGAGTGATGGACTTGGACCTGGGTGCCGAGTCACGGTTCGAATGTTAAAGTCCGAATCAGCGGGTTTTGGATTCAGCGTTGTCTGGGTTTCACCTCCGAGGTATGTATCTAGTCTTCTCTTTTTTCTTCGTGGTTTGGAATTGCCTACATTTGTCTACATTAGGCCGTCACCTTAGTAGAGTAAAGTTCTCTTCAACTCACAGATTGCCTTGTGGTTAATCAATTATTTATACAGGTAAAAGTTAGGAAGTTGGACGGCGTACATGGATGTGTACTTCGTACGTGAGTGTGGGTAGAATTTGTGAAAAGGAAAGAAATGGATTCGTGGCCGCGTTGGGGTCGGTTTTATGGGATGGATTTTGTAAATGTTTAACTCGACTTCATTTTATGATCTTCCTTCCTATTCCAGGATTGAACGGCTGGAGAAAAATAAAACGGCGGACTTGGCTGGGCTGCACATTGGTGATTTAATCATCGGCGTCAATGGAGAAGACGTTTCTTCAGTTCCTAACACTACGATTTACCACAAAATGAAGTAAGGATCAACCACTCAAATATACTTACAGTCACCTTCATTCTAATATTAGATCATTGGACACTTACTTCGTGTCTACTCTGAGAACCGGAGCCATTCATTTTCTCTAGTGAAAGCCGGGAAAAGTAGCCCTTCGTTCACACGTGATTTGAATTTTGGTCACCCATATTATTAACGTGTGAAGAAAAGTCAAACCAATAGTCTGCTTTTAGTACTTAAATGTACGTGCAAGGCCGTAGTTATGTGTTTACCATGAACGACTTGAATGGTATCTAGGATTAGGAATGTCATTGGGGAAATTACATTTTGCTGTAATGCGATTCAGATTTATTCAAGCTTTCTTCGGGTTTCACTTCTCAAAAGAAAATTTTCCAGATTGACTTGGAAATTGGGAATCAGGGTTCGTAGCATTCAGTTGCGGGAGTTAGGTTAGGTCAGACTTGTAGGACATTACTTAGAGAGTATTGCGATACTTTGATTTGAGATTTCTATTTATTTGAACTATACTTCAAGGTGTTTCAAAACTGAACTCCGTCTCATGAATTTATTATTCCTACGTAAGCTAAATCGATAATCTCCAAACAGGAAAGGATGAAGCAGTTAAATTAAAAAATGGCAGACCTACCTTTAATTAACATTCATCATGATCATTTATTGACAAGGCCGAAGCCCAAATCAACGTTACAAGAAATAAAATAAAATAAATTAAGATTCTACCTATGTTAATAACTCGTATTTGCTAAGAAGGGTAAACCGAGTCCAATTTCGCAATCGATTGGTAATAGCGTGGCCCATAAGTATAAATTACAGTCAGCTCTCTCAATATCGACTTTCGCAATTGCTCTTTTATCGAACAACGGTCCTAGGTAACGTATTGTGTCTATATGAGAATGGATTTTCATTTATTGAATCTTCCTTATATGAAACCACTTTCTTGCGTTCGGAGAGTTTACTATATGCCACCCAAGATAATTTGACCATTTCCCTACTAGGTAGGGTCACACGCTCCACGAAAATATTAACTGAAAGAATTGATCAGAATTTGAGTCTTCAAGATCTTGAAGCCCATAGCCCATAGCAACG
>JAQGCA010000345.1:0-30364 GCA_034698945.1 Protaphorura quadriocellata
ATGCAGGAAAATTCTCTGTAAAAATTAACCACCTTTGAATGGGCCTTTGGTCATATCAAATAAATTCTCTTCATTCACTATTGAATGGCAGAAGTTCTTTACAGAAGCTGCGAAATTCATGGACTCCGCTTCGCATCCTCATCCGTTGTCTTAGCACTCTATCGGCTTTCGGCTGGTTCTCAAATTTTCCTGTTGAATAAATGAATAATAGAAGCTTCGCCCGTTGCCTTCACTGAGAATGGAATTCCTTTTACCTTGGAGAATTTCTAAGTGGGCCAGTTTAATAGACGGATGAGTTTGGAAACACTTTCTATGGACTGTTTATTTGTATCACCTTGCGACGATGAGGACTGGATCAAAGCATCAAGTGACAATATGTCACAGGCATAATTTTGTTTTAAATAATTACGGCTTGGAGGTACGTTATCCCTTAGACGTGGAGTTTGCTCGCCAGAGAAAGCGGTGAAAGGTGAAACGGCGAGAACACCAGAATCGGTTTCACCTTTACTATTTATGAATGATATGATATGAAGCCTCTGGCTATCCTCATTTTAGCTTTTGGTTGTCCATGGCAGTTGGTTCTCTACTTTTCTTCCACATAAGTGTAATGACGAGCGCAGAAACCACTGACGGCTGGTGCAAACGATGTTGCTAGATCTGTCGGAGTTTTTATGATTTCCTCCGTCGCTTTCACTTTGGAAAGTTGTCCAACCTTTTTTGATTTCACAAAGTAAAATATCTGAGGTAATGCATGACAGATTCATTGAAACAGAACATTAATATGGATAGTCCCTGAGCAATTCCGACCTACTGATAACTGACGCCAAACCAAGACTTGGGCAAACGCAAAACCGAACTTTCTATCACATCCTGTCATTAATTAATTTAATTATTTAAGGAGCCATAACACGACTCAGCAGAAATGAATCCTAGGAGGCAAATTCGTGTAGGTTACTACTGGAATATGTAATTCAATTCAATTCGTTTTTTATTGGCCAAATTAGATTTACGCAAACAATGGTACTAAATTACAACTCCAGCCTTCTCAGCTGCCTGAGACTCGATGAAAAGAAATATAAAAATATATACGTGACGTCAGGGTGGTATTGCGGTGTCAGGGTCGGGGTTCTGGAAATAATGGAAATTCTTTCTTAATAAAAGAATCCTGCATCTACTCTGGAAGAGCTTGTCTGTCCGATGATGACATTCTTCCCCGTTATGAAAGAAATTTATAAAACTATGGGTTCTACCTGCTTTTACCAGAAGTTTTAATAGACGACCTGCAATTGTCATGAAATTAGACGGCCTTGACTCTAAAACGTTTGGCTGTTTCCATACTTTTATTGCATTTACATGTTAAAATAGTTAAAACTACACGGGCATGTGATACTTGGAAAATTCACAAAATCATATTTTCAGACACGCACGTACACTAAACGGATCACCCTTACCAACTATGTACGTGACCTTCAATAAAATTGCGTCGCTAAAATAACCACAATATTGGCGAAATACGGTTTTACAATGTGGATTGCATTCGGTTGAAATCACCATATTATTCTGTCCAGCGGGCATATAAATATATTGGTGTGGACGTATAAGCAAAGTGGTTCCCCAAAAACAATATTGCAAATAAGGGCTGACTAAACCATATTGTTAATTATCAGAGTTTTATAATTACACTTATACATAATTCACAAATATTACTAGCGCATCTAGACCGGATCCTCTAAAAATATAGTCTTACTAATCTGCCGTAGGTTTCAATTCCTTGATTTGCTTAATAAGGTATGCTTTTTCATCGTTGAACTGCTCATCCTCCGACCGATCCTCATGAAACTTAGTCAAAAAGTCCACCAATTTCTCCTGATTCCTCAGAAGTATATCGAGGATTGGCTTCGGTTTGTTCGGATTTGCAACGAATACCTATCCAATAGAGAAATAAAAGGCAATAAGTGTCTAGAATGATAGAATCAGGACAGATGCTCGTATAATGGTGAGGATGCTTGAAGCTGTTGGAAATATCATGTCGTCTGAATGTCCAGAATACCCCACAACTTGTTCCAATTTATTAAATTAATCGAGCAACTGATCGTGAGTTCCTACGAATTAAAAGCTCATCTAATCATCCATCGCCTCTTCAATAGGTCTGATTTGGTTTGAATTGCATACATACCTACTGATAATTTAATACTTCTAGTGATTTGTACCTTTGCGCCCTAACTTAGCAGTATTGGTTATCCCGATTTTTGAAAATCGAAGTCCGAGAAGCGACTTTTATCTGGTAAACTAAAATATCTGCATGACCCTGTGAGGTGTCATAGTATTCGAACCCATACAGGACCAGGTTATTTCATAACCCCTATAAAAAGCCTCAAAGGTATGGCTGGTATTAAGAGATCGAATGGTCTCAAAATGCTGAAAACTTTTCATTCATAGATTCAACTTTAAATTGAGCCAGATATCAGAAACAATTGAGACGTTAATTTCGCAAATGCAAATTAAATTAAATGTATTCAGTGACATCCCATTACAAGTCCTTACGTTGTTTAGTTAAGAGATTGAAAAGTACCCATTTACATCATTACATCTATACAAATACTAAGGCCGTAAGAGTTGAATTCTTGAACACTGCTTCTCCTCAGAGAGTGGAGGGTTGAGATATTTGTCAATGGTTAGGGGAGATACCGTACAACGACTTGACAAAATAAGTTTAAAAAACCGATCAGGCAGGGGATGAGATGAAATTGTAATTGAATTTGGTACAGGAACGAAAATATGACCTCTAGAACGGACACTTCTCTCATTTCTCGTGCAAGGGCCCGCGAGATTACTTGCAAAACCACTATTTACATCGACGGCGTGAGTAAGATAAAGGTTCTTCACAAATTCTTAACAACCATCTATATAATGCAGCTTATTAAATTATATTTAATACTCTAAGAGAGAAATATTAAAAATTATTACTAAATAGTTTTTCTTCCATTACTACGAGTAGAATTATATTTAATAGCATGAACTATTGTTAAAATAATATTCATTTGTATTCTGTGTCCCTTGGGCAATCTTTGTATGGAAGGCAGTGACTGAATAAAATGTTTAGTATTCAAAAAAAAATACCTTGAAAACATGGAAGGCTTCAAACTGGATATTTTTTGACTTTTCCTTAAGCATATTCATCATCAATTTTAAGTTGTCCGGATTGGAAATGTATTTTGTCATAACCTGGAACCCAAAATATGACATGAAAGAAGAATTATTATATCCAAAAATTACACAATTTATCTCGTCTCTCGTCTGGATTCTTACAGTAAAATTGTGTCGATCAAGCAGAAGTTCACCCAATAGCTTTAAACTTTGCCTCCTCGTGACATAATTATCCGAATTGAGAAGTTGCTGATAATGACTGAAAACCTTGTCATAGTGCTGCTCCAGAAATTCAGCACTTAGCAATTTATGTCTAGTCAGTAGTTCCTGAAAGACAAGGACAATGAATATAAAATTTCAACCTAACTCTAAACACTGGCATAAGGGAAAAGGGCAAAGGGCTGCTAGTTTTCAAGTAATACCCTTGTCTAGTCTCATACAGTGTTCGACACTAGAAAAAGAACAACGTTATCAGGAGGTCTATTCTACTATTCTTTGTATTTGACAACTCCTTGGAAATCGTTAGACAAATTGTAGAAGTAAGGAAAGTTATCGGAAAATATACGTTCAGTTCCAATGGAAGCTTAATTATGCAAAATTGAGTCACCGAAACGTCTATTCAAGATGGGAAAGCTTTGGGTCCTACAACCAACTATTTTAGACTTACGACGCTAGGCATGCATTACAATCCTGTTCAAGGTTACTTTCCGATTCATAATGCGAGCCAATATAATGTATCAGAGAAAATAACTTACCTTGAATGTAGAAAAGGCATCAGAGGCAATGTCAAAAGTAGACACTTCAACATATTCAAAAAATTTATAAAAATCATCCGAGTAGATTATAATTTTTGCTAGAGCTTCATATCGAGCGCACTCCCTCAGCATGGTACCGCAGTTTAACGCAACGTCTTGGTGTTGATATCTAATGTATGTACAAAATGTAGTCGATTATTTCACTCCATTCGTTTGATTCAGTTCAATATAAATAACTATTCCTTCTGATTAGTGTATTAGGCATTACAAACTTACCCAGAAATGAGTGTAAAAAGTATTTCTGGCTTGGTACAAATGTACTCTACCGTGGGTGACCTCGCACCAATATGACGCCTTAGGATATTATTAAAAATCTGTGCAACATCTTTCTTTCCCTGTTTGCAAGAGGAAACCATAAATTTTATGACCATGACCATAATTTACAAGGTAACCGCAACTTCTTCAATTTCGAGGAATTGTTGTTTGGTTGGTCACCATTATGATCCGGTTTGGAAAGTTTGGCTGGGGATATAATTTTATCCAAAGAAAAATGTTTTACGCGAGGATAAAATAACACTTTTAACATTAGGATACAATAGGGATATTACATTGTCAAAATGTCGGAATGCGAAAGTTCATTGCTCTGAGAGACCACGTGACCTCGTCGAGTTATCCGGTGTTGCCCGTTCATGAGAACACTAAAGTATTATGATATAGTACAGCCAAAGATTGTCAACCCTCAGACAGGATAAAATAGGGATATCGACACAGTTACTGACCCTGTCCACGGCGTATTAATTTATTTTTGTACAAAATTATATGGCATCCTTATCCATCATAGTGTAGCCGCATAGGAATCCGGCCGTACTACATTAGTCAGGGATTTAGATATTCCCGTTGTGTTCTGGTTGGGTCACCTCGGATCTATAGTAAAGTTTTACACCTGGGGTGGTTTTCCTACTATCTGTAGCTCAATATAAGTCTACAGCCCGAATGGGGGATTCGTTAATCATCAGAATGAGAATTTGCAAGCAAAAGAATCCTGAGTAACAATCCTAATATGGATATGTAAATACCAGACGAGTTGGTTGCAAAGGGATTAGGCATGTGTGCGAGGAGAATAATTGAATATCCAGACTCTCTTTGCATACGTGTCTGGTCGACTGTGACAGTCCCAACTAACATTAGTAAAGGGTTGGCCTTGACTCCGTGTGTTACACACATATGTATCAGGTTCAGTCGAAAGACACTCACTGTACTTCTTTTTATATAGCATCCTATTTTATCCTTCCTCAGGGTTGACAATCATTGACTGTATTATATAATAATATTTCAGAGGACTCACGAACGGCCAACACCGGATAACTCGGCGAGGTCACATGGTCTCTCAGAGCAATGAACTTTCCCAGTCCGAGCTTTTTCCAACGTAATATCCATATTTTATCCTAATGTTAATGTTAAAAGTGCTATTTTATCCTCGGATAAAATTTCATCCCCAACCACATTTCCCAAACCGGACCACCATTATTAGCTTTATGAGGTCTCGAAGACTCACCTCAAATTCAATCTTAGCAAGATTATTAATGAGAAGAAGAAGTAGATTCGTGTTGTACAACTCTTGTGAGAGTTGCGCAACCAGAATTTCTGTTTGTTGCTCAGTATCTGCATTTCCAAAAAGTATCCCCTTCACATTTGTCAACTGTTTGGAAACTTCTTCCTGGGCCTTTTCAATTTTCTTGTCACCACGTTCCAGACTTGTAATAGCTTCTTTTAAGGATTTGACGACTTCAGCGGGATTCTTTTGAGACTTCCCGAATAGTGGCATATTTCTTAACCTATATTCAAGCAGAAAGAACCAGTTTATGACAAAATGAACGAGTAATGAGGAATGCAGGAGGAGAATCCAGATAAAAGATGGTGAATCAGGCTGATAATGATGAAACTGATTAACACATTTGTCAATCAATTAGCACAACTTACATCGGTAATTCAAACAAATGGCGCGTGGGCGTGCCAGACTATACTTCAGATTTTCGTGAATCCCAACCAAATTCTGAACTTCTCTCACAAAATAAATTTTGAATTATGATGGATTAATGTCAACTGTACTGATTAACTAATTATTCGATTCGAGCGGAATAAATGTTTAGCTCTAGGGTCCAGTTTGAGGACACTTCAAATACTTTCAAAAAGGTCAGACAAGAAATTCAACTTTGCCGCTCACTTTACTCTCAATGCTTCTGTCAATTCATTTAGGTCACAAACAAACAAACACACATATGTTCCCGACATTTCAGAATTATCAGATATTGGATAGATAGATAAAGGCTTTTTTTATTTGGTCAATCTTTTCAGAATAAACTGTTATAAACAAGAGGACCATGTTTGATAACAAGATTCATAACAAAAAAACTTCTTACACTAAAATCGCGGAAAACATCATAATAGACTTCATATAAACTTCATTTTCTATATAACGACTTTTGATACGATGAATTATGCCGTTAATTCGTTATTACAGTCAGTTTGCTTAGGTTCCAGCTAGGTCCCTAAAAGAGAAGTGTTAATTCTAACTCTTCTGTATACTACTTCTCAATAGTTTTCCTGGTGTCCCCCTGACGTCATTTGTCATTTCACCGAAGTCGAAATCACGAGTGCATTAGTTAGTAGTAGAGGTTATGTCCTTTTAGCTCCACCGTGACACTTAATGAGGGTTTGATCACTTTGGCAGTAACGCTGTGCATTTTCTCAATGTTAGACAAATTATGGCTTAATTCTAACGGCTGGGGAAACCAAATTGAAGACATTAAGGGTACTTAAGTGATGTTGTTGTGTTGAATAAATTTAAAATTTGAAATTAATGCGGTGGCTACAATTTACTGATTGAGTATTAACTGGTTCTAACATCCTTGAACTTAACACTGAGTACTTCACGTTGAACACCTGTATGAAGACGAAATATATTTTCACCTACTTATTTCTGCAAAGTAAATTGCTATATCTAGAGGGTGTCTCAAAACCAAGTACCTACTCGTTGCAATTCGAAGAATCCGAGGTCGGGGTCAACATGACTGGGGGTGAAGAAATTACGACAAATTGGTACTTGGCTTTTAGACACCCTGCCGACCCTGCATTTTGTTACCTTCTCGGACAACAAGAACAACTTCACATTCCATGTGTCCTTTAGCCTCGACTAAGCTCTTAAAAGGGATTGTGCCACCACCGACTCCAAAGTAGCAGGTTTTAGCGGCCAGATACCTATGATCATATTAAGGTTCAATTATCTAATCCAAACAAACTACTAAACCTTCAGTATTTATGATTCTTATGTTTACAGGAAGTGCTACTTACAGTCTTCCCGAGGGCTTCAGGTGATTCAGCACTAAATTATACATCTTGTCCAAACTTCCAATATTATAAATTGTCTCCGATGAGAGTATGTAGTCGTACTTTAACGAGTATGTTATATTACTGTTGGAGTTATCAAACGATGACCAATCACCACAATAGAATTTGGTCCTGGGAAGACATTCTTCTCCAAAATTCAGAATCACATTTGGTATTGTGAGGAAGTCAATAACTTCTGGATTCTGCCAGAAACAGTACATACTTAGTTTGGGTGCTCCATTATTCAACAGAAACTAGAAGGAAAACTAACGTAATCCTGGAAGTGAACAGTGGATGAATCTTCACAACTCAATGCATAAAGGCCCAATAATCCAGACCCACATCCCAGGTCAAGTACACTTGATGTTGCTTTAACTGTAAACAATTCTGAGTTCTTTCGCAAGTAACTGATGAGGTCAAAAGTGCACTCCCATATTTTGAAGCCTCCTGTACAAATAAAATAAAATTATCTCATCCGCAA
This sequence comes from Protaphorura quadriocellata, assembly GCA_034698945.1. Taxonomy (NCBI): domain Eukaryota; kingdom Metazoa; phylum Arthropoda; class Collembola; order Poduromorpha; family Onychiuridae; genus Protaphorura; species Protaphorura quadriocellata. The sequence goes on from JAQGCA010000345.1 coordinate 7,771, forward strand.
TTAAAATGGACAAAATTGTAAATCAGACGAATCACACTCTAAGTGTTTACCTTCATAAACTCCAGAAATCAAGTCAGAACTTGAATCCAAAATTGTCTTTACTTTGTCATCATTTCGGGTAAACTTTGATCGAAGGAGTTCTGCGACTGAAATATATTTAGTAACTTCTTTTCCGCGCAATACATTCTCAGGTAATGTTAAGTGTAGAACTTCCGACACGATTTGAGAATGCAATCCCGACGGTAGTATTTCCATCCCTCGATTTAGTTTTTGCACTTCCGAATCTTCATTTTTATATTTCGTTATTTCAGACTCAGACTCGTCGTCGTCTTCCAAAAATCTGAACATTTTGGATTTGGACTCGGTTGAATAAGACCAGTAATTAGTGAGATCGATAGTAGTCTAAAAGTTAATTATTTATGCTATTGGCCGTAACATACGTAGAGTATGAAGCTAACTTTCAATGGTGCCGTCAATCTGCAAAAATGAACAGAGATTTTATTGAAAATATTCCACGCAAAAGCAAATTATAGCTTACCATTCCTCAATTCTTGATTATAGAGCTTATTTCGAAATTATGAAAACTGAATATTTCTAAACAAACAATTAGCTAAATTTTCAGTTTATGACTCAAGCGAGAGATCAAGTAAACTGACGAGCTAGAAAAGTGACGCGCGAAAATTCGAATTTCTGTGGATCGTAGCTCTGTAATCTTTTTGTGGTTTTGTTGTGGTTCTACAAATTAATCAGTATTTCTGTGGTGGACTTTTTGCGGGAGGAACTAACGGCTAAAAGGAATTGGACATCTGAAAAATTGCAAATGGTGAAAATTCGACAACTCCAGTCCTTCCCTGTCCCTTCGGTTTTTACTCCAAGGATCGATAACGTCAAATGGTCCGCTGACAATCAAGTCGTCATTGTTCATCGCAAAGGAGGAGTTGTCCTCGTAAGTGCACTTACTATAAACTATTTTATGCAAATGGTCGGAATTACGGAAGTAAACACTGGTTTATCCCAGTTACTCAATTAAAGGCTGTACTCACGATCAGTTAATTCAGTAGTTGGGTGAACTGTCTGTCTTATGATGTAAGTCGTGATATTTTCATTTTCCCATCGTGATATGTCACTGGCAAAGGCGCGAATCAAATTGACTTAAGCTTGAGACCGTTTGAACAGTTACTTGTCTGTATTCCATCCCTCGCTAATGGATATTTTATGGGTTATGGGTCAGGTCAAACGGCTTTCTATTCCATACTGATTTCCCAATCATTTTTACATTCCATGAATAAAGTGAGTCGGACGCTATTGTGAACCGTGAAAGAAACTTCATTATAAGTTCACCCGTATTTCCTTTGTTTTATTTAAACATTTAAACAACCAAATACGAATTGTGTCATCTGCATGGTCTAATTTTTCCCTAAGACGGGCGACGTTTATCTTCACCAGGAAACCAGGAACCGCACAAATCGTAAAAGAAATGTCAGCCTGTTACTCGGGATCCCCCGGGAGAGTTCCTTAAATATCACACGCATAATTCCACGACGTTACTACCATTTGTAGAAAAGGCAAACAGGAAGCGTGTAGTTACTAAGTTAATCGGACCAAGTTAATATTTGATTGATAAAAAACATAACCATAAGAGAATAAGACGGTTATGTATTTCATTCATCATTCAGACAATTACTCACTACGCTCATTAATATTTCTTTTGAATTAAGGATACAACTTGAAAAAAAAATTACAATAGATCGAATATATTATGTGAACAGAATCTGAGTATCGCTGAATCCGTTGAAGTATTGTCCCCAAGACGAGGTGTTTGAGAATTCTGAAAGTTGGACGGTATCCAGTTTTCACGTCCAAAGATGGAACAGTTCAAATATCTATCAACCGTTATTGCTCTGCTGGCAATTATAAGTTCAACAGAGTGTGCAAATTTTTCAGGAAAAGATATAACTTCCACGCTATTTGGATCCCATAATGAGGAAATTTTCCCAGTCGCGTATGCAGATTTCAACGCGGACAAGTTGACAGACGTTTTCGCCGTTTCCCGCAATCATACGGAATTACTCATCTATTTTGCCCGTGAAGAATTTCCTATTCTTCGGCTCGGTATACGTTGCATAATTGATACAGTCTCGATCAATGACCCAAATGCTGACTACAAAGATCCGGTACATATTGTGGGCGTGGCTCCCGGAGATTATAATGGAGACGGGCTGCTGGATGTCATGGTCGCGTTCGAACTTCAGGACGCTTCCGAAGCCGACAAGCCTAAAGTTCAAGTTACCATATTTCATGGAAATTTGACTACCTTGAACTGCCTGTATACCAAGGGTTCTTTTCGAGCAGAAATGGTGCAGGAACCCCTCATGCTTGATGTGAATGGTGATAACGTTATGGATTTATTTGGCGAAGTCTACGGGAAGTGTTCATCAAGCACGAATAAAACTGATTGTAAGAAGAAAAAACTTTGGATATTTACTCCCCTGGATCAAAACCCCAAACCGATTGACTTCATCGTGACTAACTATGATGAAGAGTCAGACTTAGCAATTCCCAATGTGAATTCATTCGTCGATACAAACGGCGATTTAGTCCCTGAATTAGTTCTTATAACAAATGTTACAGAGGAAGTGGTTGCTAATAAATCTACTGGTGACGTTTTATACGAGATAAACCGATTCAGTGTACAGATATCCAAGCCGGGAGATTTGAATCCTACATTTAAACATTTGGGCAAAACATTGGTGGATACAACTGGCAAAACTCGGGTAATTGGACAATCGCTATTCGTCGACTTCAATCAAGACGGGAAATTAATGCATGTCATTCCGTTTTCGCACAAAGAGAAGGGGAAAAACTCTGGCTTGAAGGTAATTCCAACCACGAACGATGAAAATTATGAAACCGAAGTGATTGATCTACCAATTGAATTCTCCGACGCTGCCGGAGCTGTTTGGCATTTCTGGGTGAAAGAGAAATGGGAAGCAATCGAGTCCAACTACACATCGACTATTGTCCTGCGTTCTGGAGATTTTAATTTGGATGGATACCCTGATTTGATTGGTGTTTTGGTTAAACGTGACGATGGAGGTTTGACAAAAGCGGTTCTTTTCGAAAACATTCCATGTGAACCGAAAATCGGTCTTGTATGTCCTTACCCTCGGACTTTCAGACTTGATTTCGCAGCATTGTCTCATTATGACAATGTAACTTTGGCGACATTCTTTGATATCCATGAAAATGGTTTAGTCGATGTGGTTCTCGTGAGACGAACCAACGTAGAAACGAAGGCGACTAAGGATAAATATGGAACATTCGCTATTCAAAATAGCCCGGACTATGATGCGAATTTCTTGAAGGTCATGGTTCTCTCCCCTCGCCCGTGCGCTCTCTGTCCCAAAGATGTTCCATACGGAAATTTATTATCTGGTCCCATCATTTCGTACCATACGACAACGCAAGCTGGTCTAGAGCAAACAGCAGTGGCTGCTCAAATGTATCGCAGCTCGTATTTTCCTTTGGATCTACCTTACACGATATTTGGTATTGGTCAATCACCAAATTTTATCGAAACCTTGAGGGTGTCGGTGTCCAATCATTCCCAAGAATGGCTTCAAATAATCCCAAATTCCCAAATATTCGTTGTACCAACCCCAATTGAGAAACCGTGGCTATGGACTGCAAAATTATTCCTAACGCCAAGTAAAGCTGTTTTGGACACTTTCGGCGTTTTGTTGGGCTTTTGTGGAATCATTGCTCTCCTCGTCGGCGGGTTTCAATACAAAGAGAGACGGGAGGATAGAAAAGAAAGACTGGAAGAAGCTAATCGGTTCCATATGATGTAAATAAAAATGTGTGGTACTAAATTGGGTTCCACTACATCGCTTTAGATGTTTAGTTAAAAAATATTCAAAATGTTGAATGAAATGAGTAGTGCATAATACTATATTATAATTATTGATTAGGTTTGGCGAACTGACTATATTCTTATATTTTACTTTTCGTGAACCGAGTGAGATAAAATAGATCTAACATTAGGTGCAGTAGCAAAATATAATCTAGAAAAATGAATATACTTTCTCTTAAATTCTACTGGTCAGCCAACATTCGTCTAATAATTATTAGGGACTTTGTTCAGCCTTTAAAAGCGCGGATTATTTGATATGCTCGTGTATATCCCAGGTCATTATCATGGTGTATCCTCTGGGATTTACTAACGAGATATGGGGAATTCTACTCGGTGAAAGCGGTTTTTGACTAACAATTGATATTGAATAAAGTATATCTATCAATTTATATCTATCTATTTATACACCTCTTTCCATTTGCGAGCAGTAAGGTGTTCTTAGATTGGTCCTATTCGTAAAATCCCCAAATTATATTCTTGTAGTTACAGAACTAACTATGATTTATTATTATTACTAAAACTGTGTTCTTAGCTAAAGATAGTTACGTATTCCAGCATTCCAGATAGATAAATCGTAAAAGTAATCAAAATAGGAATAATTTTGCTGTGCTTTTCAGAAAGACCTAAGCCTCAACACATCAGGAGAGTTAGTCTTATTCCTAAAAAAATATTACTAGCACAGTATTGCATTATTAATATTTCACTAGTCCGTGTTGAAAGTTCAGGGCTAGTCTTCTTACCTTCTTTTTTTATTGTCAGTGTCTGTCTTGTAGAACTTTAACGGAATAATGTATCGTTGCTTCTAATAAGTGTTTGTTTAAGGCTGAGATAAAATAATATCTCGAGTGATTGAGTTATCGATTGTATAGCTAGTGTATTGAGTAACATGTTGAGAAAATGAATAATAATTAACTTGATAATTATAAAGGTGAATATAATAAATAGGAATAAATTCAAAACTGTATTAACCTAACTCAACGAATCTATAGCTTTATTTTGCCAAATCGACATTAGCTTGATATTCGTTTCTAACAATCGTGGGAATTCTTTCTCTACCATGAAATCTGACTAGGACAATTCGGAAAGAAAAACCATAATTGATTAAAACTACAGTTACTTTCATTGCATTAGCGGTTTCAGCTCAGTATACTTCAGAAGATAGTTATCTGTCTCCAGTTTTCCTGTGTTAAAGATTTCGCTTTGATTGAAACCTTTTATTTACGTCTTTTAACATTGAACGTTCAAAAACTTCGGAGTTTTCAGTTTTATGTCAGATTTTCGACCCATCAACTTCTAACAATATTTCCGGAATTTTGGAAGAGACTTTCTGACTCAGGTATAACATGTTCGACTTTTTCAATCTAAACTGGACTCAACTTTACCCTAATTTACTCTCCTCCATTCATTCTAAGGTGCGTTGAAGGTAATTACTGAAATTAAAAAATTCTTAAAGTTGGAACTTTTGCTTTTGTTTAATTATCTGTTAGGACTTGAGCCATGAACCTCGTCAAGATGGGCCAGAAGTAATCACAACAAAAAGCAGACTTCCAGCCCCACCACAAGTCCAGAATCTATCCACCATCTACGCGAGTGACGACTTAATGATTGGAGGGAGTAAACATCAAGTTTATGAACTCTTCCGGGATCGCATTATTACACCAAGAGGATATGACGGAATTGAAATCAATAATTACTTCACCAAGATAGATTTTTCAACATTTCCTCTCAGTTCCGGGCCTGTCAAGTACGTGCGTTAAAGTTATTTCTGAAATATGTATAGTGTGAGACTGTACTCTCTAACCTATAATCCATCACACATTTCTTTACACCCAGACCCATAGTGGATAAAAAGTTAACATTGATGGGAACCGAAACCAGGTCTTTTTCCTTTCCGGCGAAAATGCACTACGGACTGTGCCACAATGTTATTTCCGCTATGCTTGTGTTTCCAACCACCCTTTGTTTGTTTGTTTGTTTGTTTGTTTGTTTTTTCATTAGAGTGATATTTCAACGCAGTCACACATACAAGTAGTATGCTCATTGACTGTCTTATTATGAAAACACTTCGCGATGATATTTACAAATTCAAACAACCCAGAGCCGACATAGGATTATAAAGTATAAACAGGCTAGGTCGGCTGAGCGAATTAAGGCATCCTGGGATTTTCTGTCATAAGTTAAATGGAAAAAAAAGGCACAACCACTCAGATGGGTTGCTACAATAGTATTCGAGGAAATTGTGGTATTCCGATTTTTCCGATGTTAAGTTGAATTCAATGTATGTATTGTTTTATTTTCTAGTCGACCAAGATGTGTCCTTGCGACATTGACATCAAATTTTCACATGACTATTTATACACATTTGGACAGAACTAGACACAATGTAAATTCTAATTTGGATGACAAATCTACGGAAGAATGGGTAATTCCTGTACACCATTTTTAATGCGATGTGTAACATTGGGCTTCAATTAGAGTCATTTTCTGGTAAATTGAATGTAAAAGTGTGATGAACTAAATTACGTTTGTTGCTAACGAATTCATTTTTCAGGTCATTTGTTTGGACATTTCTAAACTGTACAATGGAATCATGTACCACAAGTGGACTTTGGCTGGTGAAAAAAACAGTGGACTTCAATTTGAAGAGTATAAGACAAGGCTATACCAGTTGACCACGCTCGGTACGTCACATTCAGATTATTTATTATTGAAACTTTCACGTAAAAAATTTAAAACAGAGATTTTTCAAAAGATTTTGCTTGGATTACACCATATGGAAATGAGGATGGTGAGGAAAATAGACTCCTGAACGAAGCTTTCATAATGACCGCACAAGCAAATGGAGACATTCTTATATGGTGGATTGTTGTTTCTCCTGATTCTGGACAATTTACTGCAGAACCGGTGTTCACGAAGAACGTAGTTGTAAACGATATTATTTCTACCATCAAATTTCACAGAGTCTTTGAAAACGTTGGTGAGTTATCAGTTAATCAGTTTACTGATTTTAAGCGTTAAACCGTCAAAATCTGGGGTTTTAACTTCAAACTCTGCTTAAGACGGCGGAGGAGTACACTACATACGCAAGATTTCATTGGTTGTGGTCTTATTTGCTGAGGACCAGATTGTAACTTAAACTTAGTTTAGCTTAACTGGAGCTAGTGCAACCAGCTCTTAATATACAAACATTAAGTTTCGTCGTAAGCCCATACCAAACATTGCTTGCTTTCTGTAGAGATTGAATTGTTCGCCCTTTGGAAATGACAAGGAATGCGACTCTAGTAGTAGTGAATGACTTCAACAGAGAATAACCTCCTTAAGGCAAGCTGTACTGTTCCCGTATGGATACGGGAACAGTAGTACAAGTTGCTTTCGGCCCGACATATGCATGTTGGACTGACAAAGTAAACGTATTGTATAATTTAAAGGAATACTCGCAATTGGAACCAATGGCGGTACTGTCAAGGTGTTTCGGCTTGAAAAGCTGGTCAACGACGTCGACATTGGTAGTCAGAGCGAGCCGAAATTCGTTATGAATAATGGGTTCGAGATTTGGGAGAAAGATATGATGAAAATTGATGTACTGGAGAGTACGAAATCTTCCAGCGAACAGAATATTCTGAAGGGTCCCACGTTGAATCTGCTCATCATGAAACATCCTAATCATCTACTGTCAACGCTCATTACTATTTCAATTTCTGATATCGACTTTAAACCCGTGGAGCATTTCCAAAGCCCGGAGGGTCCGATTGTCGGTAAGGGGATTATCTGAACAATTCAATTTTTCAATTTTTTTGAGATCTCATAACTCCCGAATTGTTTTGCTTTTAAGGAATCTCACAATACGCCGACTACGAGTTTATGCTCTGTCATGAGTCCGGGATGTTATCATTTGTGGTCATCAAGAATGGTTCGATATGTTACCGAGAGGAGTCCGTAACTTCAATCGCTGAAGATAATTCAATGAATCCAAACGAAACTTACTCATATAACGGGCTTGCATTATCACCGAACAGAGCGTTGGTTTGTGTTGGCAAACAGTGCGTTAAGATTATTAACGATTCATTGAATTGCAAACCGGAAGTGCAAAATATTTTATAATGGTCTTCTTTTTTACTCAGTTTGAGTTGCACATTCGATCACTTGGCCGTCCGTGACCCAGGGAGGCTAGTATTCTTTTCACTCCTCCCGGAGGATAATGCTTTCGATACTGTAAAGGATTTGTATTCGGGTAACCAATTCTCAATTTTGAAGATTTCGGATGCCCTAGTAGCCTTAAGGTAACGTTGTCTTGTCACTGTTTTATTTCTTGTTAGACGACTGTTGTAGTGTTGTAAGATATTGGTATTCAATTACTCTCTCACAGGCATCATATTCGTCTTAAGGAAGATATGAATTTCGACTCCTACTTGCACGGGAAAAGTATTTGCAAAATGTCTGGAGGAGAACTGCGGCTTTACTTTTGGCTTTTAAAGTCTATGTTATTACCTGAAGGTGATGAGGACAAATATACCGTGGATGAACTTGACATATTTCGGGCCAACAGAGTTGCAATTGTAAAAGTTTCAAAATCTCTTATATGTACACTTGGTTTGTGTTGTGATTTTGTTTATATATTGTATATTTTTAATTGCTGGTTCTGTTTGATTTTAGTTACTTCACCATCTTGAAATTGAAGATGCAATTCTAAGGAAACATTATTCCTCACTACTCAAGGCTATAGAGAAAAAGAAAGATTTGCCAGAGTATAAATTGAGTGGAACGAATGCTAAATCTTTATGCATGATTCGGAAATATCTCAAATCTAAATCCCAAAAGTTTCCTCCCGAACCATCGGCTCAATATGAAATGAAACCTTCTTGTCCTTTGTGTGGGGACGAAGTAATTTATCAAGAACCTATACAAGACGAGGTTGTTTTCTGTGGCTATTCTTGGGAGGCTCAAAGTTGTACTAATAAACATCGGTTTCCGGTTTGCATTTTATCTCTGCTCCCGTGTGATTTTCCGTACAGGACTTGCTCTTCTTGCCGTGTCACTGCTTTGATTACTCCTAGTTAGTTGCCCAAAAAAGCATACTATCAGAACTTATGGTTTTGAAAGTGCAACTGAAAATATTTATCAATTATGATTTGCGCTCTGTTTTAGCTTTTGGACAACAGCCAGTGTGTCCTCTTTGTGGAGAATTGATGCTACCGTTCCCAGTTGTTGGAGACGACGGTGAATCGGTGGTAGAAGCGGATCCGGAGAATCCGGACGTTGACGTGCCTGAGAATGCCGATACAACCAAAGTAGATAAATCTAAACGTAGAAAGTATTATAGAAAACAGAAAAAAACTTAAGACTGTTCTCTGCAGTATGTGTGTAATAGTTTCGTCAGAAAATGTTGCGCAAGACCGTGAAATCATGTTCGAGGCCTTGACATAGGGTTCTGTAGAAACTGACCATCCAAACAGAAGTTTCAAGGTCCGAGAAATGCTTGATGGCGGTTTGTACCTATGTCTTAACTCTAATATTCTAGGAGTGTTCCAATCGTATTGGGACATGGGACACCCGGTATCGGTATGTATTTGTTTAAGAAAGAGTAATTCATTAATTGTATCCTTGTTTTCTTTTAAACCAGAAAGAAAGATTGAATTTTTACGTTAAGTCTGAACTGAAGCGTTTTTAAGTACTTACATAGTCCCGTATATAACTTTAAAAAGTTAAAAATTTATTACCTTCTAAGTCTTACTTCGACGGTTTATTTCATATTCATGAAATAAATAGACAAACAACTTTATTTTGAAGGAACAAGGAAGTGAACATTGTCTTTATGCATCAGGAATGTTATCACACGAAGAAATGATTGAATACTTTATTTGAATTATACGACGGAGGCTTTCAGAACATCCTTGTTACTATCAAGTTCTTGTTATTACTGATACGGAGCAATAAACAATAATAAACCCCATTACAAAAACGATAGAGAAAAACCCCTATTTTGTTTGGCAGAAATATAATATCAAAAAAATTGATAAAAGTTAAAACTGGACGAAAAAGTCAAAATTGAGGTTGTGGTGTGGTGTGGAGTACATAGCTATCTCAGTCAATCAATCATTGAATTGACATAGGATTTCACCTTCCGTCTTATCAACAAAGGAGGGGGCACAAACCATATGGGACCAAGGTACGCCGTTGGAAATCGCTCTACTTTTTATGTTGTCAGCAGTTTTATCCTGAACAACTTTTGTTAAGGCCCTACCCCCAAAAGCCTAATCGTTTGACCGCTAAAATACACTATTTAGCACGTAAAGTGAAAGGTGACTTTCACCTTTGCTTTCACTCGCTTTCACTTTAATAGCATTTTTTGCGGCCAAACGGTTATACTTTTCGTGGTAGGACCTTCACAAAACGACAACATAGAAGTGGAGCGATTTCGAACGGCGAACATTTTCCCATGCTCTGCGTGTCCTCTTCTTAATTGAATGAAGTTAGGCAATATTAAGGTTTTGAGTCTAATCATCGCAAAAATAAAAATATCTCATTTGGTCCCCCCCCCCCATTCCTTTTTGGGGTCAAAATATCGTTTCTCAAATCCCTGCTGTCTACCTCGGCTTTGCTGATTGCATTGTGTCAATGAATGTCTAGTGACTGGTTGTAAAATTGGGAGTTCTTTTTACGGAAGTCCAACCTACCAGGCCATATTCAAGTTTAAGTACAAAGCTTTGCTGTATGGAGCAACCTTTTCAGAATTAATAATTCATTTAACTTTCCATTTGTGACGATTTTGTGAGTTTTTTTTTGTCATTTCGTAACTTGCGATCGATTGGAGCCATATTGCCCCATCAATCAATTCCTTCGCATTCATTGTGTTGAACTAGGGCAGGACGCAGAAGTAGAGGAAAGAATAGGAAGTATTTGAATTCTGCGGCTCTTCATTGTTTATTAATTCCCGCTAATGTTTCAAAGTTGTTCTCCTTTTTTGTTTTAAAAAACATTGATTGTCTTGCGTTTGGGTTTGCCACGTCCTGAATTCTTGAGTAAGTGACTCAGCTCAGCGCCTGGGCTTCGGAGGTTCCGACTTCCTTTCCTGTCTGTCTCCGCATGATTGATTGAAGGAAACCACAATCAGACCAGGACTCCCTGGACTGGACGAGGGACCGTCAGAGGACAATGGCACCTGATGCCTCTGTCCGGGTCATGGACTTGTTCCCCACCAAGGGAAGCTTCGTCATCTTCATTCTCTACATGGCCCTTTTCATCAATCAAGGTAATTCAAAATAACCCAAGTCGTGATCAATATAGTATGAGTATGGACAAATATTTTGTTTTAAAAACTTATCCTGATGTAAAACTCGCCCGAAAAATGAATAACAAATAATATTTTAGCCCAAACCAAAAATATTTTCAGACACCCGTCAGGTTATTTTTTTTTGACTTTGACTTTTGTAGTCCGATTTGAATGTTCTCCCTGCCTGAGCACACATGCTTTGACCGATTTGACGGCTATCGGCTCAGCACGTAGATGAAGTTCTGGGTCACTGGGAAGTTAACGTTAACAAATTCATAATGTCTTAAATGCTGATCCGTATGTCAGGTGGTTTGCAATGACTTCTGTAAGCTATCACTGGATACAAATTCAAACGGCGTAACGTAAGGTCGTTGACCCCCGTTGGCAGCAGCGCTGGGAACTCGAACTAGTTCGCAGCGGGATTGCAGTAGGACCTGTTGAAACCGATTTTGAATTAATTAATGGAATATGAGAAACGAAAGCGAGTCAGCAATGCAAGATATTTGCGTCTTTTAAATTTGTATGATATTAATTATGATATTATCAATGTGAACCGAAGTGTCTCAAACTTAGGGATAACTAACTGGAAGAAAACATCATAGTTTATTCACAATAACTGCCATCTCAACGACATATATAATAGTAAAGGGAATGATCTAATTGCCGGTTTATTATCAGTCGATTCAGTTTCAGTAATAATTATTGAAAAACAGACTGCGATGGTGAGCTCTTGGAGGAAGTAAGGCAATATGGATAGGGCGACTAATTTAGTTCCTGCAAGGGTGAGCTATTGAATTGATTTGAAGGGCAGTAACATACAAAAGTTTTATGGAAGCGACAATTGGGGGGGGGGGGGGGGGTTATTTTTGCGACATACGTTAGGTATCATAATATTTGAATTTGAGGGTTTTTCTTGCGGTGATTAGGTCACTGCTGCAATTCAATAATTCGTTTACGTGACGATGATATATAACATGATAACAATAACAAATCACGTTAATCCCTACCGCGTACCACAGGTTGTGTGCTCTACTCTTAATATTGCGCCTAGCGCCTACTACACTTAATGAATTAAAATCATTAAAATGTTTTCTAGGAATACTGGTCACGCTTTCTCAAAATCGAGAAAAAGGTTACAGCTACAGTACGACAGCTGCCGTTCTTCTCACAGAAGTTATCAAGTTGCTCTTCTCTGTCGGCTTTTATTCACATCAGTAAGTACTTTACCATTTCTTTTTTCATTTAAAACTCGTCATGGAGTTTTTGATTTTTCACAGAAGTTTTTCAATCAGTAGTAGATACGTAACTCGTATAACAGGGCGATCCGCTTTCACAGCATTGAAAGAAATCATACATTAGAGTTTAGGCTCGGTTGAAGAAAGATTATAATTTACAATCAAGAAATTTATAATTCGTGATACAATTGAAAGTCCTCTCAAGTTTTAAATGTCTTTCGTACACTTTTTTTATAGGAACTCCTGTTCTTCGTTTGTTCAAGAGATCATCCGAAATCCGAAAGGTAAGGATCTCATCCAGATAAGATTTGACGTTAGGTAGTTTCGCCGTCGCCGTCGTCAGTCCAGAATACAGATTGAGATAAGCCAATTTTATGGGTAATTTACACAACCATTTGCTATCCGTATCGGATTTCAAAATGGAATAGCTCTCGAAATCCTCTACACAATTCTTTACTCAAAATGCATATCTCAGGTTTTCTCCGACTAATGATCAGATTGGGATGTAGGGAGGGAGCAAAAGGTTGTCTGCCACTCTGTATATCTATAGCGACTGAGTCATCCGAACTCTCTGTCTACCCCAAAGGCCAAAGATAGTATGTAAAGAGGAGAAAACACAGAGCAATTATCAGGGGGCAGGGGGACTTGGGGCCGGGGCTTGTCCATGTCATGTGTTTTCGTGCAATGAAATATAAATATCTATGCCTAACGGCGGAGCAGATCGAGTTAACTATTGTTGTTGCTTGCTTAATTGCTGAGTTGCTGAATGCTGAAGCATGCGCTTTTGAAGGTGACAAGTGTCGAAAATACAAGGAAAGCCCTAGTAAGCAGTTAAGCTTAAGCAGTAAGCAGTAGTAAGGATGATCCATTTTTTTTATAAAAACGTAATTAATCCGTGAGGGATAGATAGGTCAGTGTTCAGTGAGGTAACGTTAACGTTGCTGGGGTTATCTTGGGGTTCTTCGGGGTTAGAGTTATCCGCTTGTCCCCGTGGTTCAAAGAACACGTACGTGAAATCGGTTTGACAGTTAAAGTTAAATAAATAAATAAATGGTCAATTAATTTTGTCCATGAATCCACAAGCATTTTCTCCAGAATGCAAAAATGCATAGTGATGCAGCAAAATCAAGAATTTCGAATGGTAATGCCTGTCAATGTATTGATAGTCAAGTCAATTCAACTTATTTAGAGGCATCAGCATTCAGCATCACCCAATACAAGACAGGTTATTAGGTAGCGTAATTAGGGATTACTTAACAATTAAAAACGATAGAATTGAACTAATAATTTTCACGAAATCCCTCAACGCCAAGGAGTATACTAACATTGCACATAGTATCACACCACTACCGGTCAACATTACACGACAACTGCTGAACAATTTCATTTCTAAATATTGTATGTATACGAATCAGAAGAGGTGGAACAAAATTCAGTCCACGATTCAATTCAATCAATTAAGAAAAATGGACAACTTATATGGACATAGTATCGCATCGTGTTTCAAATATTTGCACAACATAACATGTAATATCATGTATGTCTACATAAGAATTCACGGTGCAGAATTAGTTGAACACGCGCTGAGTCCAGATTTATACCATTTCCGTATGACATTTTGAATTGAATGTTTTACACTAATCGTAAGTAGGTTAGGTGCAGCATATAGAAACATTCCATCGGGCTTTGGGTCGTGGTATTGTCCACTTCCGGGAGACTGTATTCACTATATGAATGAGTTCGAAATCGTTACACAATTATTACGACCGTAGTATTCCCAATTTTATACATAACTTTCAAATATACGTACGACGTACCTATTTATTTAGACGTGAAACGTGATGACGTGAATTATATTTTTATTTGAACAGTCTTTGCGTACTACTTAATACCCGCATCACTGTATTGTCTCTACAACAACTTGGCCTATACAAATCTTTCCTCCTTCGATCCAACGACCTACTTCTTACTTCTTCAGCTACGGGTTGTTGTCACTGGAATCGTTTTTCAGGTGAGTTAAAGGTTGGCCTTTATCTTACTACTTTCACTATTCTGCTTGTCAACTTCAATTGTTGATGGGAGTCAACTCTGGATGGAGTGTTATTGTTAAATTGGAAATATTATATATTGAGCATTGGAGCATTCAGTTATAGTATGTTTGGTAAAGTATATTTCAGTCAACAAAGAATTCTGTATCTTTTTCAATTCAAGTTCAATAAGGATTTATTTATTCCCGGAGGGCCGATTTTTAGGTATTTAGACCCACCAGAGGGTCAACTTCCAATATATAAGGGTGCATTTGACAATTTCAAGAAGTCTTGGGTCTGGAGTGTCTTGGACACATCGACACCCTCAAGTAGTCTAGGGTGTACTAGACCTACCGTAACTCAGGGGCGGGTCGCGGGTGTCCCAGTGTACCCTTAGTTTTTCCTCGCTGTCACTAGATTTTCTAATCGTAGAGGAACGCGTCCTACAGAAATAAGAAGAACCCAAACCGGTCACTAGGAAATTCTAGTTTAAGCCTGAACCGGGTAACATAATTAGAGAATTAGACAGAAGAGACTATGTAAGGATTCAATTATAAAAACACTTCGTTTGGTGTACCCAGAAACAATAATTGAATTAAGATATCCCTATATCTTCGAACTTGCAGGTGCTCTTCAAAAAGAAACTGAGTAGACATCAATGGTTTTCGTTAATTTTGTTAACGATTGGATGCATGTTCAAGGAGGTCAACTTTTCAGCATTATTTCAAACAAAGACAGATGAATCGTCTGAAGGATTCTTTCAAATGGGCGCGTCAATATTTCTAATTATACTGCAAGTTAGTGACGTTCTCACATTCTTCTTAGTATCTCAATTTGATTTTGATTGGATTTTACTTAATGAAATGGATTATTTAATTTACAGGTATTCTCCTCATCGTCGGCTGGAGTTTATAACGAGTACTTGTTAAAGTCACCTTTGGCCTCAGCAGTTCCAATCCTTATACAGAACAGCTGCCTTTACATTGACTCCATTATTTGCAATCTCTTTTTTCTCCAACAGAACAGTGGAGTTGATCTCCAGTCTTTTTATACTATATTCCAGTCACCCATCGTACTCCTGGTCATCCTCAACAATGCAGCCATTGGAATCGTGACTTCCTTCTTTTTGGCCAAACTTAATTCTATCCTGAAAACATTCGCCAGTGCACTCGAGCTTATGTTTACCGCCGTTCTTTGCTTCCTTATTTTCGGAATGCCTATTTATTTTAACACGATTGTCGCAATTTTTGTCGTCACACTCGCAATTTATATATATTCGTTCGAGCCTGTTGTAAACACGAAAGTTGGTGACCCTGCCAAGGACAGGGAGGTCGAGGAAATGCAAAAGATTTTGGATGAGTCAGAAGTCTAAGACTATTCATGCGTAGTAGTATTTGTTTTGGACCTTCGTTGTCAGCCATGTCTCTTAATTTTTTAAATTGGACAAAGTTGTGACTCATTGAGACCGAAAATTCGAGAATGCTGGCTTGTATTAATTTCTACCGTGTAAAAAATACTTAAATAATTTGTGGGGAAAACTCGGAAAACGATTACCAATCTTACACGATGTCTGTTTTGAAGTATGGTTGATATTTTACTCATGTCGTGTTGTGTCGTCAGCTTGGAGTTTCTTGAGAATGAAAATGTAAACTTTGAACAATTTTGAGTTAGTGTTTTCTGTACTATCTATACATGATCAGGTTTCAGCAATTGTCTAGTGACGTTCCCACACATGTACTGCTTGAGTAGTTAGCTAACACGCGTTAGAAAATGGGTAGTATTTTGATGAAAGAATGTTTTATTTTTTTATAGTTTGACCTTGATTGACTTGATCTTATTAGCTTGATTTAATGTTCCAGTGAACGACGATGTTAATGTAGACCCACATGTTTTTATGCCGTAGCAGAAATTTTATATTTGATCAGTATCAGATATTAGGATTGCTGCGGCCTGTGGTTAGTTTATGCAGGTCCAGCCAATCTTGAGTACGGATATTCGCTATTCGGCCGGATAGTACTGATTTTTTTTGCCAAACCCGCGGCATCCCTAGTCGAAAGTCATGGCCCAATCCCAGATTGTCCTTCCCGACCCAGGCCGACCCGAACACTGTCTGTGATTTATACACAAAGTAAAATATGAAAAGTGTTCCTCTAGTTTGTGCTTCTCCTATGCTCATACCACTTGTATGTACTAAAGTAGATTTAGATCTTCTGAATGGAAAGTTTGTTCGTTATCTAAAGCTAGTACATTATTGCACTCACTTGTTCTTCGCTAGCTTTATCGCTATTGATCTAAACTTTCTAAATACTCAGAAACTAGCAGGGTGTAATAATAATAATAATAATATTGTGTCTATTATGTGTTATGAATATGTGCCTCATACTTTAGGGTTTTTTAAAAATAAAATGACAAATCTCACGTTTGATTCATTGCTGTCATTATAATGTGACCTTTTATTGGTCAGCCGAAACAGAAACCTTCATTCTGCATAATCCAGAGTCGTCTAGATGGTGTTCTTGCCATACCGGTTTCGTTGCCATGTTGGTTCACATAAACAGGCCAAGCTGTTGGAACAATATAGAGTGGAAAAGGTATAGGGATTTTCGAGAAATCAACAAACTCCGGTGACCTCACTCCAAGAGATCCGAGTAAAGTTACTTGTCAAATATCCTTGGCGATTTACTCAAATTGGAATTTATTCATGGAAAGGAGCCGCAATGAATGCTTTGAAAGGTGAATTCTGAAGAACAGGGAGAGTTCTACCGAGGTCACTGACCCCGACACAAACCGAATTATCTCTCGTCTTCTCTTTATGTTTGCTTTGCATGCGCAGACGAGAAAGGAGAAACGAGGTGAGCTAATCTAAACCAAATTCTTCAGTTTTCCTTCTTTCGAATTCGAATTCGCACACTCACAAGTTTTGAAAGCTATATTTCTACAATTTTTTTCATTTTTGTACTCATTGTTTCGAAATTTGACAGCAGAGAATATTTTCTTCCTCCACCGTTTTCCTATTGATCCAACAACCGAGTACTCTCGTAAGCCTACTTCTCAGGCATGAATTCCAATTTGAGTAAATCGCCATGGATATTTGAAAAGTAACTATACTCCGATCTCTTGGAGTGAGGTCACCTGAGTTTGTTGATTTCCATTCTTTTTCCACTCTATATTAAGCGCGGGTGATTTCTCTAAGTGTTGGAAAGTTTGATCAATAAACTGTCAGTGCCAGAATTTTATGACCTCAGGTTACATTTGTCTGGACATGCGATAATTTATTGTGGGTTCGTTAAAATTAATTGATTGGGAAAATGGAGTCCGGTGATTTCGGATTCATTTCGTCATCTAAACCAGAGAAATGTGAACCAGAATTAGAAAATTTCCTTGGTCGTGTGGATGAAGTGTCTGAAATCATACGTGGTTTGACATCTGGGAATCAAAGTGAACAACAAAAAGCTTTGCGCAAAGCGGATATACTAATTCGAGATGACGCTAAGGATATCGACGAGCATTCGGTTCAGTATAAGGTCAAGGAAAGTAGAACTGTCATAAACAAAGCCAGGGACGATGGCAATATGGAGCAAGACATCTTCATGCGCATGGTTAGTATGTCCCAGATTTTCTCAAATGTACTAAGCAGTGTCGGGTATAACGTCAACTCATGCATTTTACATTAGGATTACGTCATGTTGCCGCCATCACACACACTTGAATTAATCCATAGAAGTAGTGAGGATTCTTCCAAACCTTATTAAAAAGTTTAGGGTAATTGATTACAATTATTTTGGAAACCCTACCCAGGTCGAAAAGGATGCAAATGAACGAGCTCAGGATCGGCGAGAAAGAAAAACAAAATCAGACGCACTTCGAAAAACGGGGAATATGGCATTTTCCAAACAGAACTTTGCAGAAGCTCTTAGTTCCTACAATCAGGTATTTGGAAGGATAGGTAATCTTCCGATTTGCCCATGCAAATTGGGGGCTCACAGTTCAGTTGCCGACAAACCTGCTTTCTTTTTGCTCAGAATCAAGTCCGAGAAGAGAACCCTAATATTCTTCAAAAATCAACACAATTTTTATTTCAAAAACCGTCGAAATGTATACAATAGAAATTCAAATCAAATCTTTAGTCGTTCATGAAGTGTAGTTGGGGGCACCTGGATACCTGATTTTAGCAGCTACAATCAAAACAAGTTTAGGTTTGTCTGGTTGTAGCCTTATGTATGTGAATTTAAATTTTTGACATCTGACCTTTCAGGCGATCAGTCTAACCAAAGACAGTCCTTGCCTGTACAATAATAGAGCTCTCACATACATCAGGATAGGGATATTCTCCAAAGCTATTGAAGACTGTGGCAAGGCAATTGAATTGTCCGAGTTCAGTATGAAGGCTCGTCTACTCCAGGCCAAGGCGTACTTCTTGAAAGGGGAACCAGAGATGGCAAAAGATTGTCTTCGAGATGCTGAACGGAAGTACCCTAGTCACGCCAAGATGGTCAAGGGTGAGGAGATTCATTTCCCCTCTATTCACAATGTTAACGTTTCTTATCCGTATATTTCGTATCTTTCTTTGCTACTATAGGTATAGTAGTACAGCCAGTCCGTAGTGACAATGTGAAACAGCGCCTTTGCGAATTATCAATTCGGATATTCGGAACGTTTAAGTTTCGATTCCGTCGGTTTACATTGTCAGGTGGATGCTCTAAGAAGGTTTTCCTTGACTGGGACTTTTCCCTGCTTCTGGGGGGTACCTTCGCTAGGTCAACCGGAAATCAAGGCAATCTTTATCTCTATAAATAATACCCGGAGCGATCTTTGACCATGCCTTACGGCGAATGTCAATTAATGTGTACATATTTTTATTTTACTTAAGGTAGTAAGTAGTATAGTTTTAAGCGATTCGAATTAATCACAAAACGGTTGTTTAAATTACTATGTAATCCTTTAGGCGCTTGGCGCGTTACAAGTAAAATTAAAGGAAAACTATTTTTTCGAGTGCGAGTGTCGATTATTATTATAACATTTTGTTTTGTAGATTTTGAGAGCGACTTATTTGGTATGAAAGAAGAAAGCAAATCAGACGAAGAATGTTTGCTGGGGCCTGAAAAAGTATGGCGAACTGCTTCCAAGCATCAGCTGGTCAAGGAAAGCGGAAAGAAAGAATAATGTTTAAAACGTACGGGCGATCCAATATCCGACGTCAGAAATCATGTCATGTTCTCTTTGCACTCTGTTAATGCTCTGGACTCGTGAAGAAAAACTGGAAATTCGATGCCCTGTGTAATGAGCACAATCGTACATTTCGTTTAAATATATTTAAAATAAACAACCAGAAATATATGAAAGTTAAATAAAAGTAGACCTGGGAAATTGCTGATCGTACAAAGCCTGAATTTGCAGTCACAGTGACGGCTTCAATGTAATCGCCAGTCCCAAAAATTGTTAATGATCTCAGTTTAATATTTCCTACAATAGTCAAAGATTTGGATCGGATAGACATTTCATCTGGGACAACATGGACTCGTTTAAGGAATTCCTCTGCCCGCTGTTTTTCCTGTGGTCCTCCGACGGTGTTCAAAATAGATTGGAATTCAAGTAGAGCTGTTTGACAGCAGTAGAGTTCTCTACCTAGGATGCAATAGTCAAACATGAACATTGATGATCCATCACAAACACTGCAAAACTTATTAAAGTCTGTGTTCTTTACTGACTACGAAATATGTTGTCCAGAACATCTTTCTGTGGGCGCTTTTTCTCAAATTCAAGTTGTTGTGATAATATGGTAGTTTTGAATTTGGCGTTGGTGTGACCATTCGTCAGATTTGAGACAAAGGCGAGAAGGGCTGTGATGTCCAAATTAAGTTTTGTGATTCCATCTAAGCTTGGATTCTTAAATTGGAAGGAAGGATATATTTCAGTCCGATTTCGCGAATGGATGTCGCGTTCGCGGTTGTCATTGTCAACTGTTTCTGATTCATCATCCGACGTTTCGGAGGAGTCCGAGCCATTTTCCGTTTTGAAAGCATTCTGGTTGGCTTTAATCCTGGGATAAATTGCTAATTCTGAGTCCTGAATACGCTCTCCCTCTACACGTACTCCCATAGATTCCAATTGATGAGCTAATGAAGACCCAATTCCGCTGGTAAAGACGAAAGTTATCTACAAAATATTACAAGAAACTTAATATTACGAATCACTTGTAGTCCATCGTAGCAGATCAAGTAAACTTCCCCACGCTTTACCTTAGGTGGTTTAAAGAAAGAATAATTTTGTTCTGAGCAATGAAGATAATCATGCGCATGGTCAATGATCGACCTCTGACCAAAACCCCCACCACCGGCTGCCAAGAGAGCCAGAGACTTTGGATTTCTCGCAGACACTTTGATCCATTCATCTCTATCCATCGAAACTATGTCAACAATGAAACGTGTCGTTACACTTCCTTTTGTGTAACAAAAAGGCTTGAGGACCGCGTCTGGGACACTGCCAGCCTTCTCCCTCAATAGAATGTATTGAAGAATAGATATTAGTTGTGGTAAATTGCTGCATTTCTCGTCAAATCCTCCGCTTTCTCCGTTCTTCAGTTCCTTCGCAATTGATCTTCGTAACTTGTCAATCCCTTCAATTGAGCGCAGGGAAGCAGGTACAGGGTTCAGAGGATTTTGACCACTCTCAATGACCCCCTCCATGTCCACAAGTGTCTCTTTCTTCAGTTCTGACTCTGAAAGTGGTAAGCATGGGTGATAAGCTTGGGTGGTAATCATCTAGCACCACTACTGCCTTACTCCTGCCAGAAAGACGCAATGAATATACAGGAGAGAAAATCGGTGGTATTTACGTAGTGGCGTCCCGAGAATTAGACCAGCTTACACATTGTGTGAGGGCCAGTGTGGTTAGTTGGAGCCCGAAGGGGTCCGGTACCGGCACTGATTTTGGACAGGTACAAAAATGAATAATCCGTACTTTCCGTACCAGATGCAACACAATTATTTCGCCATTTCAATTGCAATTTTTTATGTAGAACTAACTTTAATATGCAAATGCAACTAACGTTTAAAAAAGATCAAAACAAATCCTCGTCACAACGTGGTCAAGTCACATGTACAACAATTACAATTCCTACAAGCACCCTTGCCTGTTTTCTCCTTCCGGGAAAAATGGTAGCCCTGCCTAATTGTTTGTGACACACTATTTGCAAACTGAATTATTTTGTTCTAGTATTCGTCAAGGGCCCACATTTGTATTTTGTGTTAGGGCCCAACATTCTTTTTAGGACGCCACTATATTTCCGAAATTTCAAAGAGACGCTTCGGGAAAGCTTTACAATTAATTGAATTAAAATTAAAATTTAATATTAAGAGCCATGATATCCGTTCTAAATTACACATCCTATTTTACTATTTCTGACCTACCAGCCGCTACTGAATCCCTTGTTTCCATCGTATTGTTGCCTTAAATTGATCGGTGTCGTAATTACCCTCAAATGAACCAAACTAATCCGTAAAGTCGTATCACTTGTTCTAGATCACCCTCTAACACGTTTCCACATTCACATGCCGAAGTAAGAATGATGTGGGCGGTTATGATATTTATGTAGTAGAATACTTTTAAAAAAATTGAATGATTTGACGGACGACACTGTTTGTTTTAAAAAATGGTAAGAATTCAACCATTTTTATGTAATATACAAATTGAAGAGTATTTTTTGAATTCCTTCCCTTTCGAGGGCTTGAGTTTAAGTTTAGGTAAACATAACATTTCAGGGGCTGTTCACGAACTACGTTGGCGGTCGTCACAATGGCGATGGTGGCAAAGCCATCCAGAAGGGTGCTTAATTTGTAAACGACCCTGTCATATTTGGTGGGAACGGCTGTTCAATTTGAATTGTCAACAAAACAAATTTCGGAATTCGTAAATTTTGGTACTTTTTCTATTCCTCTTTAGTTTTCATTACTTTTGAATATCCTGGGTCCTGCAATCATTTATCAGTGGTATCAGTGATACGGTATAATTAAAACTGAATAGTTCAAGGGCTTAAGACACTTGAATGTCAGTTGGGCAGTAGAGTCTAGTCGCTATTTTTTTTTTAATATCAAAATAAACGAATTTATTCAATCACCGTCTTTCATACAAAGGATGCCCAATGGACACG